>JACXGM010029072.1:0-13800 GCA_016801145.1 Umbra pygmaea
TGGGTTTCCTCAGGAGGGTGGCGGGCGTCTCCCTTAGAGATAGGGTGAGAAGCTCAGTCATCCGTGAGGATCTCAGAGTAGAGCCGCTGCTCCTTTGCGTCGAAAGGAGCCAGTTGAGGTGGTTTGGGCATCTGGTAAGGATGCCCCCTGGGCGCCTCCCTAGGGAGGTGTTCCAGGCACGTCCAGCTGGGAGGAGGACTCGGGGAAGACCCAGGACTAGGGTGAGATAATATCTCCAACATGGCCTGGGAACACCTCGGGATCCCCCAGTCGGAGCTGGTTAATGTGGCTCGGGAAAAGGACGTTTGGGGTCCCCTGCTGGAGCTGCTGCCCCCGCGACCCGATCACGGATAAGCGGATGAAGATGGATGGATGGATGGACTATTTAAAATATTATTGATAGATATTGAAGAAAGTAGGCTTTAGATAAAGTGAGATACTGCAATATTGATTGTTCTTAATTGTACCATACTGTACCTAAATTCACTAGTTACCATACTGTACACTGTAAAACATTTTACCATTTTACAACTGTAAAAAGTACTGGTAACCAATTATCAGTACTTTTTCTATTATTTTACCAACATTTCCTTCAAGACAATAATAGAAAATACTTTATAAACACAGTAAATGTCCGTTAACACACATAGCTGATATTAATTTGTAACGGAAATCTACTGTGTTTATAATTTTTTTTCTGTTATTATCTTGAAGGAACTGTCCGTAAAATAGTTGAAAAGGTACTGGCAACAAATTACCAGTATTTTTATTGTTTTTTTTTCACAGATTTTTTTCATTTATTTCAAAGCTGCTAACAACTTGAGGACACTATTTACCTCATTGCTTATAAAGAATGACTCTAAGAGTTACTGTCTGACCACATGCTGACTTTCCTCTCTTATTCATACACTGTCCTTGACTAGTTATGCCCCAGTGCCTTAGTCATGCCCCATGGTGTATTTGCACATACTCATCATCTGCACCGTCAATGTATGTTATTTACACAGATACGCAAACTATTCCACTGTTATTGCCCTGCCACTTTGCATACCAACTGAACTTCCCCTCTAATTTAGACCTCATTTGCAGAAACTGTACACATTCTTCTTACACTCAAAAAAATGATATGTTGGACTAACGTAACTGTGTTATGTCAACCGGTCCCACATAACTGCATTATGTTGCATTTAAGTAACATTCCTATGTCGGTAACACCGAAATACATAATATTACTTAAATGCAACATAACCCAGTTATGTGGGACCGGTAGACATAAAACAGTTACGTTAGTCCAACATATCATTTTTTTGAGTGTATTGAATACTCTGAGACAACTATGTTGTCTTGGCCAGGTCACCGTTGAAAATGATAATCTGTTCTCAATCATCCCATCTGCTTAAATAAAGGTGAAATATATAAAAAACACACATTTTGAAAAAATAGACACATTTCGAAAATCTACATGTTATACAGGATATTGTAAGACATCAATACGAGTTATTAAAGGCAGTTGGTAGATTGTGTGTACTGTATATTATTGGTACATATTGTTAGATAGTACTGATTTTTATTAAATATAGTGTTTGTAGGTATCGAAGATAGTACAGTATGTATATTAAAGGGACTATTGATAGATGTTCAAGTTTTTCCTGAATGAAAATGTAGGAGATTGCTTGTAGCTATTGAACCTACTGTAGTATTGCTATTGAAGATAGTATGCATATTGATTATGATGATATATACTGAAGCTTGAATTGGTACATATTGTATATACTATGTATACACTCCACATGAATCATTTTCTCTTTTCCATTTCACATGTTTAACTTTGGCTATGGAGCACAAACAGAGCAAGGATCCTGCAAACTGCTGGACTGTGTCCATGTCATTTTAGAGTATGATGGCCCATGACCTCTATCAGTCTGTTTAGGTTACTCTAGTGGTTAGCATGTGCCTAAATCAAGCACAGAATGAACCCTGTTACCAGACTGGTGAAAATTAGTTAGCTCCCATCTGGTTTGATTCAAGACCTGGTTTTGGATATGAACCAGATAGTCTTAAGGAGGAAATGAATACTATGGTTTTAAAAATAATTGTCCTTTTTCTCAGACGGAATAAGTTATGTGTTTGATGTTTGGTCAGATTTCATGGCTAAACATACATTTGTGGTAGAAATTGCTTTTAATCGGTATCAGCTGGAATCTGCATGTTATCAATATTTACCAAGACAATGAGCAGGACAACTCACTACTTCACTACTCTCTGATCTTCAGGTCTACAACTAAAAGTAATCACAATCAATACAATTGCGATTTCTTCCTGGCTCTAAGCAATCCACAGTCTCCAATTCAATAGACCGGGATTTTACCTTTGACAAATCCTTAAAGAAACAAAATCCTCTGTTATTGGACAAATAGCAAATCTAATCAGAAGTTGCCACACATATCGGTGCTGTCCAATTAGTTCAGGAAAGTTAGGGTTTGGGACAGCGCCGTCTGACATGCCACGATGCCGCGTGGCCCATCGCACTTCTTTCTCATGAAGTCAGGCAAAATCCTCCATGCCAGAGGGAGCGCTTGCCTGGCCATCTACCTCAGACAACATGCAGGCACCTGACCTGACGCCCCACAGAATTCAGTGGAGCATGATAAGACAATCAGAGTAAAAAGGCATATGGTAACAGAGAGGGCGATGATCCGAGTATGACTTGGCCTCACGGTGGGCTGTCTAGAATAAACAATGTAAATAAATAATGATCTTCAACTCTCATTGGCACACCCTTACACCCAGCTCTTTGTTTGCATCAGTGGGTTAAAGTGATACATACATACAGGGTATATTCTGACCTCAGTCAAATAACATGAACAAATCCAGATTAACCCTGTATGAATGTGGGACTGTTGTAGGGTTCTCTGAAAACATGTAAAATGATTCAGGAATAACATTTAGTCAGGCATTGATTCCTCTTTGTTTCATTACAACAGCTCTCCAAATTCAATTGAAGCTGTTCCCTGAAATGAAATGATTGAATTAAGGCTAACATTAGCGCCTGCTTGCGTGACCATTTTGTGCCATGTCTAGCTTTAATTGTTCATGGCCTCTATGCAGACATAGCTTTTACAAGAACTGAAATAAATTGTCACTGAGCTCTTTTAGTTGAGAATGTTTTTTGCTTTCAATTGTGTTTTGTTTGTACAAAAAATATATACGCTAAGCTTGTTGATTATTTTATTTTTGAGAGTATTTTGTAGGAAGAGAATTCATCTGAAAACCAAAGCTAACGTCTGTGTGAGTGAGGATGATTAATAGCAAACTCCATTAATGAAAGGTTTCACTCACAAGATGTCTTGCTCTCCAGAGGTAGTCAGTGAGGTACTGCAGGCTAAGATCATGTTTTTTTAGTTTTTTCATTACTCAAAAGGTCTTCCTAACACCGGAGCAAAAACAACACCCCTGGGGCAGAACACAGGGGAGCGGAAGCTTTAAAACACCTAGGAGGCCAGCAATTAATCCTGAGAGCATGGTATGTTGCAGATCCACTTTACAGTATGTTCCCCTAATAAAACATGTTGGGCTGGCTCCCTGTTGCTGGAAACTGGGGACAGAGCAAATGGAATATAGAATTTGGGTGAATTCATGCAAGCTGCACACAGGCCTTTTAAAGAGCCAAGTATTAACATGAATTCGTGAAGCGGGTGTTGAACTCATTCAGGTTGATGTTAAGACGATGTACTACATGCTTTTTACAGTGAATATTATAAACAGCGCCCAAATTCTCCTGTAGATATGTGCAATATTATATTAAATAATTTACTATTGAATTCTTCAGGCATAATGTTTCTATACAGTAAATATATATATATATATATAAGAACGTGCTACGTGCACATAGATTCCCAAATGGCGTTGAACTAGATTGACTTACTCCCAAAAATGTGGTATTAGTATTTATGAATGCTTTCTGAAAGCATAATGGACTCAAATGTTTGTGGACCAGAACATCACTTATTAAATGCTTTGGTGAAAAGCTCCCAGAAGACACTCAGATGCATGGCTGAATAGGCCTTATCATCCCAGTGGTTTAGCACACGAAATATGATGGCTAGAAAGATACTCAAGTTACTTTACAGAAAAAAGCTGATACTGTTTTACTTTAAATGAAATTGGGTAATGCCTCAAATGTCAACTGGTTACTAATGTCAATATAAAATATTGTCCATCCATTTGATGGATAAACCTACTTTCAAGATGATCACGATTATATTTTTGTGTTTACATTTTTGTCTTTATTTTTCATCAGGGATTTTGTGCAATATGCACAGAGACTGTGGAAAAAGAAGAGCAGATGTTGAGTTAAGTGCACTGAAGTCAGCGGCTTAGAATGCTGTATCACACTAGATGATGGCTTCAAGGTTAGTTTCCTAAGGCAATGCACAAGGCAATGTAGATTATTTTTCTAGATTTTGACATATTGGTATTTATTTATAACTCTGTGTATCTGTTTATGACAAGATAGAAAATTCTGTCTTGTTTTGGTATTTATATTTTAGTCCTTTAATACCCATTCTTATCCAGAGAGATGTATATCTTGTTTTAACAACATAGTGTCTTGTCAATACACTTCAATTACTGTACCTTGTAATAATGAGAATTAAAAAAGAGACAACACTGTAGAAAGAAAATATTAACTTCAATTATTTCCAGTCAACTAGTTGGGGGTGGCTTTTTCAAGCTAGGATGACTTCATATGTTATATGGTATCCTAGCTTACAATATACAGTCGTATGCAAAGGTTTAAGCGTGTTTTATGCTTCTGCGTAAAATCGACGGCGTACCCACGTAGACCTTAAATTACTGAAGGATACAGTAATATTTCAGTAGTGAAATGAGGTTCAATAGAAAATTTTGAATAAATTTGGGCACCCTTGTCATTATTTTATTTGAATATCTGTAACAACCTAGCACTGATTAATTGGAACACAAAATTGGTTTGGTGAGCTCATTAAGCCTTGAACTTCATGGACAGGTGCATCCAATTATGAGAAATGTAAGGTGGCCAATTGCAAGTTGTTGTTCTCTTTGACTGTCCTCTAAAGAGTGGCAAAATGGGGGCCTCAAAACAACTATCAACTGACCTGAAAACAAAGATTATTCAACATTAGGGTTTAGAGGAAGGCTACAAAAAGCTATCACAGAGATTTAAGCTGTCAGTGTCCACTGTGTGGAACAGAGTGAGGAAATTGAAGACCACAGGCACGGTTCAGGTTAAGGCCAGAAGTGGCAGGCTAAGTGAAATACTGGAGAGGCAAAGGCGTAGGATGGTGAGAACAGTCAAAACCAGCCCACAGACGCCCTCCAAAGACCTACAACATCATCTTGCTGCAGATGGTGTCACTGTTGCATCGGTCAACGATTCAGCGCACTTTGCACAAGGAGAAGCTGTACGGGAGATTGATGCAGAAGAAGCATTTTCTGCACACACGCCACAAACAGAGTCGCTAGAGGTATGCAAACAAGTATAATGTTCTAGAACGGCCATCCCAGTCCCCAAACCTGAATTTCATTGAAAATGTGTGGGGTGATTTGAAACGGGCTGTCCATGCTCGGCAACCATCAAATCTAACTGAATTGGAGATGTTTTGCAAGGAGGAATGGTCCAAAATACCATCATCCAGAAATTCATTACAGGCTATATAAGTGGTTTTTCCCACTTTTAACATATTATTTATAAATGAAAATCAGGGAAATGGTCAGGGGTGCCTAAACCTTTGCATACGACTGTATATGGTTAATAAGTCCTATTAGAACCTATATGTTGTGCATATCTTACCAGTTTTCAGGCAAAACTGTCTGATATTTTTTTGGTATTCTAGATTGTGCTTTGACTTGAACTGTTCCATTTATCATCCATTCAATTTCTTGACAATGTTTCTGACAGTTGAAAATTGGCTGCTGAAAACAGTGAGAGTTTCTTAATGCCTTCTCCTGTTTTGTGAAATTCAATGATATTCATTTTGAAGTTTTCAGACATCTGCTTAGAGGAGCCCATGTTTGAGCCTGGTATATTGGAAGTTATGGAGTTACTTTAAAGTAAAAGGTAACAGGCATTGACTTCAACAGACTAATCTATAATCAATGAAATATAATCATAATCCTGTATTAAATACTGCAGAAATGTGGGACATACTAGCAGCAAGCACACCTTGTTTACTTCTGTAACTGTTTTTATTTAATAAACACCAAACTTTTTATTTTAGTCATTCAAATTTAAATAAACTGTTGTAGAATATAACTGAGCAAGTCCCACAACATTAATTTCCCTATTTTGTATCTCTCCCTCAGGAGTCATCATATTCTTCTGTGAAGTGCAACTAAACGACTGACTTTGGCATTTAGCTCCAGTCATAATTATGTACTACAGTACATCATCTGTAACTTAAAGTACAAACGTGTCAAGCTCACACACAGACATCCTAAATGCCACCCTATTCCCTATATAGTACTTTACTTTCAACTTGAGACTTATGAGCCCTGATCAAAAGTAGTGCAATATATCAGCAAAAAAAGGAATTCACAATTCAAATGACAGACAAGCAAGCAGGCATGTTTCATTACTCTACCTTTATACATCCCAGTTGGGCTTATTAACTCTATACCTGCATTAGTCCCTCATGACTTGTTAGCCAGGTTTACATTAGGAAGGAATTTCCCAGGTTATATCTGGTGATAATTGGTAATTAAGCTGGTGTAAGCTCTACTTTATCACCTGCTTAATTCTTTATGCAGATTGCAAGGTCAGCGACCTTACACAGACAGAAGCTTCATCCTGAATGGCGCCCTATTCCTCAAATAGTACACTCCTTTTTACCAGAACCAATCTGGAGTAGGGAGAAAGACTATGAAAAAGGAGGCTATTTAAAACAGGCTGATTTGAGTCAAGTAAAATTGCGTGTAATGAAGTTGTGCAGAAAAATAAAGGTCAGGTAGAAAAAAATATTTTCGAAGAGTAATTAAATTAGTTGTATTTTTAGTTTTGTTAAATACAGTACAGTACATCTTCAATCTGCATAAATGATGCAGACATGTGTCAGATTGTTGGAATGGAAATGTTAAAGTTGAAAGCAATCAGGTTTTTCCCACTTTTAACAGCGTTAATTAGCATGTTAACTTCCTGTCAACCACCACACTTTCCTCATTGTCAAAGTTATTAAAAAACCTTCTAACAATGTGGAATCCTTTTCTCTCCATTTATTGAGCCTTATACCAATTATTGGGTTCTGCCATGCTTATCAAAATACAAATTACGCTACCTAATGCTTAAACCACTGAACCTGTCAAAAGGAAACAGAAAAGGAGTACGAGAATCCATATCTTTCTGTAGCTAATAATTTATAATTGATGGTGTAAAAATATTAAACATCTCAGCTATGGATTATGTGTGTTATGTGTTGGTGGCGGAGGAGATGTTCTGGAGATGGTGTGTCCTTTACAGTTTTTTCCGATTGCTATAAAACACAAAAAGTGAATGCTCAGACCAAAGCGTCGAAACCGTAACGTTTGCATGCATTTGGTACACTCAGGCACCAAATGAATAAACACAATGTCGGAATGGCACCGTAAACAATTCTGCAACACATGGTGCAAAACACTACACACATCGTGCATGTGTTACACACTTTGGCCAATGATGAAACACTCTGCAGTCAACACGTCCATTCAATAGTTAAAACACACATGACATTAGCAACACTCCCACACACATCATAAAACACTTAACCCGTAACTGAACACCAATCAGTCACTATATAATTCAGGTATGAGCACCTGTCGTGAGACAATCGTGAATATGGAGGCTGAAGGACCAAAGGGAAGGAGAAGATGAGGAAGAGATGGGAAGAGGGAGAGGAGAACGAAGAAGAGACGGGGAGGAAAGAGGGAGAGGAGATAGAGGAAGAGACTCTGGTAAAAACCAGACATCGGGACTGAAACCTCATCAGCCAAAGGGCCATCGAAAATGTCGCCGGGCAGTGCGGGGGCAACATCACCATGTGTGCAGCCCTTAGTGGTCAGGGGGTCCTCCATCACCATGCCACCCTGGGTCCCTACAACACTGCACACATACTGACATTTCTGCAGGCACTACATGCCGCGGTCACATAGGACCAACCAGGGCAGCCCATGTTCGTTGTCATCTGGGATAATGTCAGTTTCCACTGCCCCCTTATTTCACGGTCCTCAACCTGATAGGGGAATTATTTTCGGCATGGCGGTGGAAGGTCTATGACCGCTTACACATGCACGCGTGCTACTCCTGCGAGCAATGGAGGAGGCAATCAGAGACATCGAGGTGGGCTCGATCCACGGGTGGATACGCCACGCCCGGCGATATTTTCCCGTTGCCTGGCAAGGGAGAACATCGCCTGTGATGTGGACGAGGTGACGTGGCCAGAGCCCAATCGACGGAGTGATCCCTGACTTGTAATGGGAGTTGTTTTACTACCTGTACAATGTATCACTGAGGCTTGGTTACGGGAATAAAAACGGTTTAAAAACTACAAATGACAGAAGTGTCTTGATTAAAGTTGACCAGTGTGTTGTGTCTGTTTGACTGTTTATTGTTCATGTGCATGTGTGTTTGAAGTGTATCTGAAGAGGGCCTTTTGAAGTCAGAGTGTTAAGTTTTGATTGCAGAATGGTAGTTTTGACATGGCAGTTCAATGTTTATCTTCAAGTGTTGTGTAAAGCATTGTTGTGTGTTGAGTTTTGACACAATGAGCCAAATTATGCATTTTGTGTGTTAGCAATTGGAAAAAACTGTAGTAGAGAGAGAGGATGCGCAGAGGCATTTGGACAGAATGCTGTTGGCCTCGTTTTCATCAACACTAGGTGAGATTACGTATAACCTGAAGGAGACAAATTGTTGAAACAAGCTCTAATTACATTTTGTTTTAGACAAAAGCTAGTTTTTAGCATGGGTTTTAGCATTTAGCATAATTACAAACTCCAACACTAGGTAGCGTGGGCTTTTAGCTGTCTTAGTGTTTAAGTGGCCAAATGAACAATTTCTCAATTTTCAATAGTTAAAACAGTAACAATGAATGAATCCTGGACCAAATGCAGGTTGTAATGTACTAGGGAATCATGTGCCAGTCAACTGAACTGTTCTTCTGATATATTGTTGGCAGGCAGCATTCTGTAGCTTTTGCCTGACAATGTGGTGCCACGTCAGGCCCCAGTCCCAGACAGAAAGTAGGCAGTAAGGCCTGTCACAGGATCCCTTATCATTCTCCACCTCCTTGTGGGTGTCAGGACTCCTGCTCTTTTCATTTCTGAAAGTTTTTTCCTTTCTCTTCTCTCCTCCCCACCTTTCATTTTTTTCCACCACAGTATTTAAGCAGTTTAGGCAACAGACATAATCTTCAACCACCCACCCAGCCAGCCCTAAGCCTCAAAGAGCCAGAGCCACCGATATGGCAGCTGGGAAGGAGGTTAAGGTGAGCTATCTGCTAACCTGGGAATGTGGGCCCAGGGTGATAATCATTTTCAACCCGCCAGGGAAAATAGTTTTAATAACATTGTAAAGGCAATGTTTGTCTGCCTTATCAAATGTGGCAGATGATTTTGGAAATGTTGGCAGAGGGAGCGATATAGAAAGAAACAGAGAGAGTGATTTAAAGAGAAACAGGAGAGGAAAAAGAAGGGGGGGAAAAAGATGCTGATAACATTCCACTCCCCAAGGAAGGATAAATCGGGAATTAAAAAGTGCTTTCTTTAGGAAAGTTTAAAGGATTAAGTTTGGTGGCTATTCCCTTTTTTCACCCTCCCCCTTCTAGATGTTACCCCATTAGAAGATGGATTTCTCACGTCTCACTCATAGACAGTCCACACCCATCCTCACTACAGGGCACACATTTGATATTCATCTTGACGTAAGGCTTTTGTTTTCTTTATTTACTGCATCTCAGTCACATTATGTCACCCTGTTCGCAATAAAGTGCCCTCCTTTTGAAGAAGTATCTTAGGGCTGTGGTCAAAAGTCGAGCACCGTATAGTGGATAAGATGCCATTTGTGACTCAGATGTTGGGAATATAGAGCCAATGACCACGTGTCCATCTTACACTGCTATCCCCACAGCGTTTTTCCTTTCATGTTGTGTAGATTGAAACACCAGTTGTCTTGTCTTGGCAGGTTTTTACACTTGACCTACAGTAGATGTCAGAGGTTCTGAGCTGGACAGAGAAAAAATCCGTTGCATTTTATCCGCCGGGTAGTGAGATGCTAGTGGTCCTTTAATAGACCTGAAAACAGTTCTTCTGGCCAACACAGTATGAAATCATCTCTTTGTTGCGTTATTAAATATATATCGTTTACCTCAAAGGTTGCACATGCCTTTTGAAACATGTATATCATACCTTATGCTGTTATTTGTCATCACAGGAAGAGGAGCAATTTAACATAATATTCGTCCACAAGTACACACACCAAACATGTTCTGGAATATTCCAATGCAAACATGTTACTACTGTACATTTACATAACACTTGCTATAGCAAAACATAAATAGTATTTCGGGTGACAAACACTTTTGACATAAAGTCTTCACATTTGAAGCCCATAACAAATCACTCATCGTGGCTGATAGTCAGTAAACGAGCATTACAAATGGAACCCTATTACCTTTTAGCACAATTAAGTTTGCCCAAAGCCTATACATATTGGCAAGAGCTCTCAAGAAATAGTGCACTAGTAAGAAAATAGGGTGTGGTTTGGCAGACAGGCAAAGTGTCAGTCCAAATCCACTCAGTCACCATATTGGCACCATACTAATCAACTTTAAAGCCATAATAATAATAATAATAATAATAATAATAATAATAATAATAATAATGATAATAATAATAATAATAATAATAATAATGATGGCACCAAGGCAATCGGTCCTAAATGGAACACCGACTCTCCAGAAGAAAAGAAAAATACGAAATCTGTTCATTCTAGAAACATCTGCAAAGGTGGAATAAAGAGTGGTTGGAAAGAAAGAGGCTGATCTATTACCACTATTGTGGCCAGACGGTGAAAATAGGGTTGTTTCAGCAAACGTCTTTCTCCCTGCTGAATTACACTCTGAAGTGTTTAGTGGTGTTTAACAGGCCCATTACACCGCAGGCTAGAGACAACTTAAAAGACACACAAGTCTCACTTCTCTCTCTCTCTCTTCTCTCTATTCTCTCTCAGAGGCATTGAGACTGTTGTTATCTGCACCTTTAGTTTCCCAATTAATTCCCAGCCACCTGCTTTTCAACTCATAAGTGTTAATTTTTACACCACTATTGGCCTGGAGGTATTACATTAGCGTCTCTATTTCTGTTAAAAAAGAAAAATCACTCTTTATAAAGACTACCATGAAAACTTTAAAATTGATCTCAACTTGCTGCCTGCAGTAAATTAAGTAAATAGCATTTTTATGTGCCTAGTTTGTTACCTTTTATTTGAAAACTTTTATTATAAAAAGAGCTTGGGTTTCATTGTCACGCGTGTCCACAATTATTTTATTAACTTGTTAAACCATATGCTGTTTTCTTTAGCCCTTTACCCGGCCCAGTACGTGTTGGGGTGAAACTACCCTGAAAACATTGCTGTCAAAAATAGTGACCCAATATTTTAGTTCAAATTCTACAATGATTTAATTGCCGGCAATGTCAAAACCCCCTCCGACCCTCATAAATATATTGCGTTTTAGAGTTTTAATAGATAATACACCACCATCTATCGTTTAGAAAATGCTGCCAGATAAGGGTTCAACGGGTTAACACCACATTGCAGTGGTGAGACGATGTTGGTGGCAGCCAAAGGCAGTCTGTTACACACATGGGCTTTCCCAGAGCAGAGAACCAATAAAGGGAGCAAATCAATAGCATTGAAGCAGGTCTGCGTTCACCTGAGCTGGAGCCACTGCCGGAATACGACAGCAAGGATCCTGGTACACACTGATGTGCAAAACAAGTCCCTGACAGTGACTTCACTGCATCATTTCACATAAACATGTACAGTAACATGGCGCTGTATCATGTGTAGTTTTGTTGTAACCATTTCCTTTCCCAAGGTTAAGATGTTCATTTCACAGTTACTGTAGCTGTTCTGTTGGAGAGTAGAAGATCACCTATGATTATTTAACACCACAACCAGAATTTGAACGTTGAGCATAGTGAACAGTTGTACAGTTGGTTGAAAAAAATCATGACTGAGCATATTCCAACAATACATCTGAATGCACATGGCTGTTATTGAAATTGTTGTGTCTTTATATTAGTACAGTATATATGACTATTGCATTTACAATCAAATGGTTATTCAGTCATTCTTAGCCATGGAAGAAGTAAAGCCAGGTACGGTAAGGTGTTTGTTCAATCAGCCAGAAGGACAGGTTGTGTATAACTCTACACCTTAAAATGTCAGTACTCACATGGCAGCTTGAGGACTTTATTCAGAAAATGGTTCCTTTGAAGTGTCAAATTGAGTTGGCATTCCTTTTGACGAACCACTGTCTTAAGTGAACTACAGTACATACAGTACATACAGTACTGTATATACAGTAATACTACACAATGCAGAGTGACAGCAAAATACCCAAACACCACCCTGACGTGTAGCAGGGAATGTGTTGATGTGCGTAGGTGGATGACCTGAAGTTTGGTCTTTCTCTCATCTTTGAGAAGCCCTGGAGACAACAGGCCTAGACCAGTTAGTGTCTCCTCAGCATCTTAAAGGATGTTTCCCAAATGCCACCCTATGCTGTATGTAGTGCACACATTTGGAACAGGAATAGTGTGCTATTTTGGACACAGTCCTAGTTTTGGCCAGAGTCTTGCAAGGCAGCACTCCTCTTCCAGCCCAGGGTGTTTTTACCACAGACGCCTGCCACGCTGGAGACCAGTAGGCATTTTCATAACGAATAACCGCAGGGAGGATAAATCATTTATGCAGACATGTAGCGGCTCCTCCTCTCAGGACTGTACAGACATGAAGCAGTTGTCTGTCTTTAGGTGTTGCACACAGCGCTTCATATCCTAGGTACTGTATTATTAAGTAGTAAGGAAAAGGTCGCTACATCCGGTAAAAGACAATGCCACCATAATTAACGCTATCAGTCAGAACCTGCTGTTCCATGGCATTTTTCCATCTACATCGCTTCTGCCTCTCTCTACAACAAAGACTCCAGTCCTGTTTCTCTCTACAACATGGCTTTAGTCAGCCTCTCCTCCCTTAGAAGTCGGTTTTTGGGTCTTGATACATCTCTCTTTTTAAGCCTCACTGCTTACTGTTTCCTTTAATTCCCACCATTTGGATACCCCCTCCCCAGCAGTTTCCAAATCCATCTCCCTAATCTCTCTGCCTCTTCTCAGTGGCTGTCTGATGGTGCTGTGCTCAGGCAGACCCATAGCTCAGAGCCCAGTGGTAGCAGGATTCTCAGCAGCTAGCCTTAAGCCCTCCATGCTTCTTAGTCTGGACAAAGTGGAGGCTCAGCATGGGCAGTGAAGTTTCAGTCCTGCGGTTGGTCTCTCTGTCACTGGTTACTGAGAACTCTCTCTCTGCT
This sequence comes from Umbra pygmaea, assembly GCA_016801145.1. Lineage (NCBI taxonomy): Eukaryota > Metazoa > Chordata > Actinopteri > Esociformes > Umbridae > Umbra > Umbra pygmaea. The sequence continues at coordinate 13,596 of JACXGM010029072.1, forward strand.
GAACTTGTTCTATCAATCTAGAGCTCATCTCTCTACCTCTGGCAGTTTCTCTCATCTCTCTTGAACAGGTTTTTAGTCTCTCTCTCTCTCTCTCTCTCTCTCTCTCTCTCTCTCCCTCTCCCTCTCCCTCTCCCTCTCCCTCTCCCTCTCCCTCTCTCTCTCTCTCTCTGCCTGTCAGCTGACTGGGTTCTGATGGATGCAGTAG
>JACXGM010029073.1:0-13800 GCA_016801145.1 Umbra pygmaea
AGCGCTATACGTGCTGCTCTATATCCATACCTGAGCGCTATACGCACTGCTCTATATACACCTGAGCGCTATACGCACTGCTCTATATCCACACCTGAGCGCTATATGTGCTGCTCTATATCCACATCTGAGCGCTATACGTGCTGCTCTATATCCACACCTGAGTGCTATATGTGCTGCTCTATATCCACATCTGAGCGCTATACACGCTGCTCTATTTTGTACCAATTGTAATTTTGTTATTTTTTCTTGAGTTGCATTAGACCAGACTACTGAGCAATAGTCAAGACTCAACAAAGTTAAAGCTTGAAGCACTACCTTTAACATGTCTGTCTGTATGTCTGTCTGTCTGTCTGTCTGTCCTTCTGCAAGCCTGTCTGTATAAAAACAGTAAAGCAGTGTTACCATGGTTAGGTCCCTCTGGTTGTGGACAGGGTTCAGTCAGCACACGAAGGAGCCCGTCTGGTTTGTAGGAGTAGTGTTCCACTAGCTAGGAGGGTAAAGACACATCATTGATAACACTGTTAACACCTGTCAGTGTGATTCTGTGATACATAACACTGTTAACACCTGTCAGTGTGATTCTGTGATACATAAAACTGTTAACACGTGTCAGTGTGATTCTGTGACATATAACACTGTTAACACTTGTCAGTGTGATTATGTGATACATAAAACTGTGTTAACCAAGTCAGTGTGATCCTGTGATAACTTTTACTGCGTTAAAACCAGACAGTGTGATCCTGTAATAACTAACATAGTGTTTTAGACATACTGTAGGTGATTAGTAAGTACTGGTAAAAATAATTGTATAAAATGCTGTTCATCGAAATTGTAGTTCAGGGGTATACCAATCTGTCCCTACGAGGGCTGGAGTCTGCTGGTTTTCAGTTCTACATTATAATTTGCACTCACCTGGTGTACCAGGTCTAAATTAGTCTGAGATTAGAGGGTTGCAAACAAAAAAATTGGTGGAACTGGCTTAGAGAGACAGAAATGAAAAGAGCTGCTGTAGGTACTCCATAGTGTTGTTTTATTTCAATGAGGTCAATTGAGACCATCATACCAGGGACTAGTGGGTACCAGGGACTAGTGGGTACCAGGGACACATGGATACCAGGGACACATGGATACCAGGGACACATGGATACCAGGGACTAGTGGGTACCAGGGACACATGGATACCAGGGACACATGGATACCAGGGACACATGGATACCAGGGACTAGTGGGTACCAGGGACACATGGATACCAGGGACACATGGATACCAGGGACTAGTGGGTACCAGGGACACATGGATACCAGGGACTAGTGGGTACCAGGGACACATGGATACCGGTAATTCATGGATACCAGGGACACATGGATACCGGTAATTCATGGATACCAGGGACTCATGGATACCAGTATGGGGGCAGTGTTGGGAAAGTTCACTTTCTACATGAACTAGTTCATAGTTCAGTTCACAAATTTTTAAATGAACTACTTTTTAGTTCTTTTTTTCCATATGTTGCTGCGAGCTATTATTTTTCAAAAGCCCTTATATAACCGCAGACAGCAATTATTTTATCAGTGTTAACACTGAAACTATAATTCAGGTTTCCTCTTCATGTCCATTTTGAATCCTTATCCAACCAGGGTTTACAGTACATTAGCATTGAGAGGACAGCATTTCCCCATTGTTGGTTTAACGCTTGTTGCTGTCCATCCAGTCCACACTAGTAGTAGCTACAGCTTTCACCCCTACAGTATATTCTCAAAAACATGAGGAAAAATGAGCTGCTTGAATGGTATTTTTTAAATGTACAGTAGCCTACATATACTTACAATTTCCCTATACATTAAAAAAACAGCTATCCCGAACCCCCCCCCCCCCAAAAAAAACTGTTTTAGTGCAGGGTGATATCCTACCTCCTTGCAGAAATGTTATTTTGTATTTTTTGTCTGATTTTTGTCTGTAATGTTTTTAGTTTACCAAAATATAGTCAGTGAAGAAAAAAAAAAGTACCAAACTTTGAGACGTGATATCTCCAGCTGTCATTAATCCACATGGACAAACCACTACTCATTATTTGCATTGGCATTATTTTATCAGTGGAACCCCCTCTTTCCAACCATATTGGTACCATGTTGGTATTGTGCAGCTACATCATTGCAGAGTTGCTAATTTGTCATTTTCACGTCCTACTTCCTGTCTGTAATGTGTTTAGTAAAAAAGTCACAAGTCAAAAAAACATGACCAACTTCGAGGCGCGATAGCTCCGGCTCTCATAACCCACATGGATGAGCCAACACTCATTCTTTTTGGCTGATCTTCATCTTTCCAACAGTACCAAGCTTTAGTTGCTAGGCTGTATGGTTCGTGAGATAATCACAATACAACCGCTAAATTTGTTAAACTGAGAGAGCTTGCCGTTCACAGACACCAAGAACGAATGGGTTCACAGTAACGTTCATCAGGCAGTAATTTTTGCCCAAAATATGAACGAGTTCATGAACTATTGTTCAATGAACGCCTCCAGGAACAACACTGACCGGGGGACTCACAGATACCGGGGGACTCAAGGATACCAGGGGACTCACGGTTACCAGGGACTCAGGGAAACCAGTAACTCATGGATTCCAAGGTCTCACGGATACCCTGGACTCACGGATACCAGCGACTCATGGATACCAAGGATTCATGGATATCAGGGACTCATGAAAAGCGTGACCATTTATTGCTGACTCATTGGGACATATTTTTATCTAACCCCATAGGTAACAACATTTTGTACATTAACTCCTCTAGAAATGATTCTAGATTACATACAATAAATACTGATAATTTTATTCTAAATATGCATTCATTACAGTTTAGACCAGGGTACAGCTTTATAAGTGCAACCACACTGATGGTAAATGTATTTACTATAGCCCTGGATAATAAAAAATATTGTGGTGTCAAAAGACATTGACACAGTTGTTCATGAGGCCTAAATAGAAGAGTGCCTTGTATTCCACTGCTCCTAAAGCTAAGCAGGGTTGGGGCTGGTTAGTCCCGGTTTGGGAGACAAATGCTGCTGGAAGTGGTGTTGGACGGCCAGTAGGGGGCACTATTCCCCTCTGGTCTAAAGATCATTCCCAATGCCCCAGGGCAGTGATAAGGACATCTGCCCTACATAAAGTGCTGTTAAAAGGGTGTCCTGACTATCTGTCGTCACTAAAGATCCCATGCCACTATTCGTAAGAGTAGGGGTGTTACCCCTACGTCCTGGACAAATTTCCAATCTGGCCTTAATACCATCATTGCAACTGAATCCTTCCCCACCCCCAATTCTCCCCAGGCTGTTGCTGTAAATTAGAAGCTGTTCTCAGTCAACTTGCCTTGTAAAATAAAGGTGAACTAAACTAAGGGCTGACATCTCCCCTGGTGTGAAAGTTGGTAAAAGGGGTCCCACAGGGTTCAATTCTCTGTTTTATTAGAGATAATGTATAAAAATTGTAACCTTAATTGTTTCATGGTGTTGATTATAACCTTCAGCATCTGCTATGAACCCATAACCTTGCATGTGTTCAGTCTGAATTTTAAGCCAACAAAAAACAAATACAGTATATTGATTCATAAATCATTTTAGAATCAAATTAAATATTAAATATCTAGGTATGTACAAAAACACATGATTGGTTATAACTTCATCTGCAATAGGTTTTATGTGAATTGAATAAAACCCCTTTGACACCCCAATGTAGAACAAGATGCAAAATTAGCTCAAGCTTGACTACATCAGGCTCTCGAATACATGTTAAGCATTGATGATTTTGCCTCAAAAAGTGTGTCTGTTTGAGATTAGCATTTTGAATATGTTTAAAGCTGCAATACTTCTTTAAAAAAAAATATGATAGATACAAAAAAACTATACACTTCTCTAATTTCAACTGCTATAATTATAGGGCATTAACCATCTAAAAAGCCTAATTATAGTCTTACTGTATATTGGACAAATCTTTGAAGACTCAACATATTCCTGGAGTTGGACAAAAATATATTTTCAATGGAAACGGTTTAGTCTTGTACTAGGCTTAATCTTTGTCTGAAAAAACTACCACTATTAGGTGAAGTTACTAAAGATTATAAGAACACCACTGTACATATATGCTAACAACTATACAAAGTGTATATTTAATCTTGGTGTTACTGTTTACCAACTGCTTATATACTTAGTTGTCCTGTTTAACTTCCCATCTGCACTAATATCTGCACATGTGCTACTTCTTTGCAAAGTCTGGGTTTAGATGCTAAACAACATTTCGTTACCATGGTTCTGTACTCTGTGCAATGACCATATAGCTGAATCTAATCTTTAAAGAGCCAATTAGCAGTGGTACATTCATTATTTTCCCCGTCACTGTTCCATTACTGACCTCAGAGATGAGAGAGGAGAAATGTAATGGCTTAATTCATTAGTGATGCAAGGATCTAACATGCATGATATGTTTTAATTACATTGTTTCTGTTTACTGATATTATAATAAAACAAGCATTAATTTTGCCTTCTGATGGTGAACTCATTCGTACCTTATTCTTCCACAATCTATATATAAAGTAAAAAAATTATGATTGTCATTTTAATAAAAAGAGTATGTGGGATTACCTGCCACAACGTGTCAAACTTCTTTCCATCTGGAATGGAGAGTTTTCCTGCCTTATCCTTATCGATGCGATAGTGCATGACCTGTCCGCCATGGAGAAGACACAGTGCATAGGAACCATGGTTATCCCGCTTTCTGATTCTGGAGGGACATGTTTAGAGGAGGCACAGGTAAAGATAATGAGGAGGAGTGCTGAAGAACAATTAGCCAATCAGCTGCATAAAAATGTGAGCCACCGTATAAATCACAGGGTGAAAGCTTGGGGAAGTGAGGTGGCTAATCTGTTAGTTAGGGTATCCCACAGGTCGTTGATATTAGCAGGCATGGTGGCCTAGTGGATAGCACTGTGGCTTCACAGCAAGAAGGTTCTGGGTTTGAACCCTGGTCGTCCCTGGCCTTTCTGTGTGGAGTTTGCATGTTCTCCCCGTGTCTGCGTGGGTTTCCTCCAGGTGCTCCCAGGTTCCCCCACCATCAAAAATGTGCAGGTTAGTTTTGGGACTACAGATGGAAATTAGCATCTATATGCTATAATCTGGCTAATTTACAGTCTGTACAGAAGTGTAAGATTGTTCATTAATGTGCACTGCCCCAAATAAATAAATAAAATATCCATTAGGATTGGTTCTTAGTAAACATTTATAATAACAAACAATTATATTCAAATTTAAATCTGTGACTGGAGAACTATGGTACTATCTACAATCAAATACATTAATTACAAAAAATCAGATCCTGGTCTTTTAAACATAACAATATCTTCTTTTTACATGTATATACAGTTCACAAAGTTCATGTCATTAAAAATATTGTATTTGACTTCCAGGAAATAAAATGAATGAATGAATAAAAGTAGAAAATGAGTCAATCATCAATTCTTTGAATTGGTGAACTTGTGTTGAATTTCAAATGATATCAACAAGTAAGAACATGGATTAACGTGCTTTAAGGACTTATGCTGCAAAGACATGAATCTATAATGTTCTTCAAAGAGAATACAGAACATAGAATCTAGAATGTTCTTCAGAGAGAATACACAGCATAGAATCTAGAATGGTCTTCAGAGAGAATACAGAGCATAGAATCTAGAATGGTCTTCAGAGAGAATACAGAGCATAGAATCTAGAACGTTCTTCAGAGAGAATACAGAGCATATAATCTAGAATGTTCTTCGAGAGAATACAGAGCATAGAATCTAGAATGTGCTTCAGAGAGAATAGAGAGCATAGAATCTAGAATGTTCTTCAGAGAGAATACAGAGCATAGAATCTAGAATGTGCTTCAGAGAGAATACAGAGCATAGAATCTAGAATGTGCTTCAGAGAGAATACAGAGCATAGAATCTAGAATGTGCTTCAGAGAGAATAGAGAGCATAGAATCTAGAATGTTCTTCAGAGAGAATACAGAGCATAGAATCTAGAATGTGCTTCAGAGAGAATAGAGAGCATAGAATCTAGAATGTTCTTCAGAGAGAATACAGAGCATAGAATCTAGAATGTTCTTCAGAGAGAATACAGAGCATACAAACCACTCCCTTCCCTCTCAACAACTCGTCTCCATTTTCTCACCCCCCTCCCCCAGCTACTTGGTCACTCCAGGAAATGTTTTGCAAACTGTCACGAGAGAAACCGCAGTGTGCTTTTTTCTACAAAGCTTAGGCCACTGCTGCTTGTACCAAACATTCACTGTGTTTTACTATAAATAGTCTCGTCTAAAGACTCTCTCATTTTCTTCTTTGCAGCATAGCAGAACTACATTGCAAAAATGTGCTGAAATGATTTGAACATATAGAATCTGATACTATAAGTACTGACTGAATGTAGAATTGACCCTTCCTTTTGTTAGGACCTCCAATATAATGACACATTAAGGGAAAAAACATCTTAATTTTCAATCAATAACCAATACGGTCCACTTAAAGATGCCAAATTACATCACATTGCATAGTGTATGTAGACATGGCACACATATTTTAAATTAAACAGGGTTTGATTCAATCTGTTCACCTGCAGCACAACAAAACTTTAAAGATAATATTGCTATTTTTAAAAATGTTTACATTTCTGTGATTAATGTACAAAAATAAAATCACCAACAGACCAGAAAAAATACCTTCTTAGTTAAAATTTACTTGGGAATACATCTCTTTCTGATTGTGATGTTTGTAGAGACGTTTAAACATTTAATTGGAAAGTACTGTGACATGTCAATTGCACTACAACTACCAGCACTACAGATAAATGTATTTATTACTTTAAAACACCTACTAACTCATCATGGATGCCATTTTCTTGTCCATCCAGCTTAAAGATTAAAACTATATCCCCTTTAGAAAATGCTAACAATCATTAGCACAATGGCTGGTCAACAGGTAAATCTTTCACATTTTTATCATTCAGCAGAAACTAATAATAATAATAATAATATTGCATTCAACTTATATAGCGCTTTTCTTCCAAGGAACCCAAAGCGTTTTACACAGTGAGGGGGAAAGCCCACCTCATCCACCACCAATGTGTAGCACCCACTTGGGTGATGCACGGCAACCATTTTGCACTAGAACGCTCACCACACATCAGCTATCAGTTGGAGAGTTGAGTAGTCATAAATGCCAATTAAGTAGGAGGGGGATTATTAGGTGTCCATGATAGAAGTGAGAGGCCTGGTTGGGAATTTGGCCATGACACCGGGGTTAACACCCCTTCTCTTACAATATAAGTGCCATGGGATTTTTAATGACCACAGAGAGTCAGGACACCCATTTAACGTCCCATCCGAAAGACGGCACCTTATGCAGGGCAGATGTCCCCATCACTGCCCTGGGGCATTGGGAAAGATCTTTAGACCAGAGGGAAGAGTGCCCCCTACTGGCCCTCCAACACCACTTCCAGCAGCACTGGTCTCCCATCCAGGGACTAACCATTCCCAACCCTGCTTAGTTTTAGAAGCAAACCAGCAGGGCAATACAGGGCTCAATGCTGCTGGCAAACTCTTCTCCAGTGACTTACAGTAAATACAGGGACATCACCCTGAGGATCTTAGGGTAAAGTGCCTTGCTCAAGGACATAATGACATTTGGGCACTGTTAAGAATCGAACGGCAAAGTCTGACTCCCTTACCACTGAGCCATCTGTGATTAGGGCTCTGCTATATCGCAGTAAATCTGAAAAAAAAGTTCATGTTGAGATATGTGTCTTGTAAAGCGTATTGTAAATGACGATTAAATTGCAGGAAAGGTTCTTGTTTGAAATAATGATTTCTGCAGTCAGGTAGCAGGTTGATCATAGGATGTTTAATAAAGTACTTCTCATCCCGGAACAGAGAATCTCCTGTTCCTCAGTGACGAGGAAACAAAGACAGGTTTCTGAAAATGCCCCGAATAACAATAGGAGCTTTCTTACTGTATATAGCCTTGGGGACTGTAGCACCTTCGAGAAGACCCTTATCTCTTCAGACCCGTGACTGTCTCACATGAGCAGATGATCAGGTTACCTTAACATTAGGTCTAGATTCTTACCAAATGGCCTTGGCTTGTTGTTGTTCCCAAATTCACTCACTAACTCTTATATGTGTCTCCTTTCCTGTTAGTAACCTGTCCTGTTAGTCTGAATGGCATCAAACATGTATAAGATCTGTGATGGTAATACAGTCTAATATATAATAGATAATAGAGTTATAAGACATCAGTCATAAGCTTATTCTGATGTTCATAATAAAAGAGAAAAGCTATTGATGACCTCTCAGTCACAGTCAATTGTTTCACAGTGACCCAGCTGCCCCTCCCTCTGAAGTAAAAAACTCATGGTCATCTCTACAATAACAAGATCCACAAAGCCTACTCCATGCTTATATAGAATCTCTTTCCTCAGCAGTATCCAATGCTGTTCTTAATCTTATTGGGCTGTTTACTCAACCAGAAAGTATAGATGTGAATCCTTATAAGCTGGCAAGAGAGCAGTTTGCATCCTCTTAATTGTGGTACCAGTCAGCCAAGCCACCACAAGGAGTCGCTATGGTGCAACAATGACACGAAGCAATATTTAACTTAAGGCAGATGGTTTAAAACTCCCTCTCAAGACCCCTGTGCTAATATGGGAAATTTATTTTAAAGTAGGAACAGTTTAGGAACCTGAAATACTCCAGATTTTATACTTATGACAAGGTCAAATAGAACAGATTTTACTTGCCTACGAGCATAAGCAAACTATGAGATTTCAATATGGGCATCCCTGGCGGACATGTTTTAAAAAAGAAATCTAATTAGTCACTTACAGAAATTTTCCATTGTTGCGCGATCCCGCCTGGAGGCGCGTTTCGGAATTCTCGCGTGTAATGGTGTGATGAAACCAGGGCATCTTTTCATGGGCTGTGGTGGCAATTAGCTTTTCCAGCTGAGGTCTCTGGCTGATGATGGCCTGCTCAAGCCCCGCCCCCTGAGGACAGAACACAAAGACCTTTGAACACTCCGGAATCACAATAGGATGCAATACCAACGTTATGGGTTTGATAAATTACATATTTGTGTGGTGTGTTTTGCTTTCTTCATAGTAGTCTACACAAACCCATTGGTCACAATAACTACAGTACATCTTTCTGACTTAATGTATTTTAGACAAATTGCCTATAAAGAATGTTTTTACAGTAACATCATGTTACTATGGACATCATGTTGTGAGACAGTGTTGTGTCATTTTTTCATTCATATTAACAGATAAGCTATCTCTGGACTATCTTTAGTCCTAGAGAAATGGTGATACTGTACTCTGCAAACCTCATATGCTTTAATGGGTTTAATTACTGTTTACTTACTGTTAATGTACTATTTACATACTTGAATGCTACCTCTTCCCCAAAATATCACTTATTTGGTCAAGTTAGAAAACTAGCCAGATTATGATAGAATTATCATACCTACTGGTTACATTCTTTATAATGTTTGTTATGTCAATGAACCCATAAAGGATGTCCAGTCAAAACAGGTTTTGACAGGAAAATAATGTATATTTTATTTATTTACTACAGTTATGTCAAACAAAAACTGCTAGTTGTTCTTATTACAGTACAAGTATTGTAAATGTCACGTTGGGCAGCCAGTAGTTACACATTTGAATATAGCCAGTGGTTTCCTATGTATAGCTAAGCAACTACCTGTTAGGATTCGCATCCCTTTAGTTGAAGTTGTAAACCGATAAAACAATAAATTAAGTGAAAGTGTTAAATTCCTCAAACGAACAAGCCCCAGGTTTCCTCACCTGCAGGTTCCAGGTCTGCTTCACGTAATCTCTGATCAGCTTCTCCTTGAGGTCCTCAAAAGGCCCCACTTTGGGCTGCATGCCCTTGGGTCTGTTGTAGGGCTTCTTCAGCAAACACACCAGCCCATCTGATTCCTGGGAGTGGTAGTCAATCACGTTCATTGGGGTTCTGTGGCTTTTTCCCCCAGCGATGGCATAGGTCTCATTGAGTTCCCTTTCGATGGTGTAATGGTAGCACTCCCGTCTGTAGGCCACCGACAGAGCGTAGCCCCCCAAATAGTTTCGGCTTTGGCGGAGCAGGTACAGACCATCGCTCATGCCCCCTTGTCTCAGGTAGTCCTCTGCATCCTCCCGGGTGATGTTGCCATAGAAGAAGGGCAAGGCGTTTACTTTGTCGGCCATTTTGGAACCTGGTTCTCAGCTGCACTGGATATTCCAGGTAGAAGCTCAGGTCAGACTCTCAATGGGGAGCTGTGAAGATCGAGGTATTGACACATCAAACCTCACTGATAGTTTCTGTAAAACATCCTTAGCATATAGCATCTTTAGCATATAGCATCCTTAGCATATAGCATCCTTAGCATATAGCATACTGTACATTATTATGAACCTTTACGTATACAGGGAAAACAAGCTGAGACTAAAGTTTCACATTTGCACCCTGTGAAACAACAATATAGATTTTGCAGCAATTAAAATAAATAATCAACTAAAACAGTATAAAAAGTAAGAAATATAATAAAATATACATGTATCTGATATTTGTTCTATAACTCATTCCATGAATGTGAGAAATTGTATTAATTTGACCAGAGGGAACCCATGGTATCTCTTGTACTAACAGGATGTGTGAATCAATCTGATATACACAATTAAGTTTTTCATTTAGATAAATAGGACGTTTGGTAATGCAGCCTTCTAAACCAATATCAATAAATGTCTGGACCTTCTCAAAGTCAAAGAGTCCCAGCCAACTGAAGTACATAAAAGGCAATTATGTGTGTTAGAGTTAGCACCAGTTATTACAGTAAGTGTAAATGTATGTTGACTTAAGCAGATTTCCAGTATGTTGATTTTCATGTAATAATCCCTACTATGTATACTGTCCTAAAAGTAGTTTAGAACCAGCATTTTGACAATATCAAAAAGGGGAAGGTCAAATAAATGTTGACAAGATCACACCACCTCACTGAAAAGCCCAGGACACATTTCCAATGGGACTGTGGGACGAAACACAGTGGCTTGTATTGATCCAGAGATCCTGACCCCAAACCTATGTCTACTAGAGTAGACCAGGAGGAATTGCTTAGTCTCGGGAGGATATATTAAAAAAGCATTCTACTAAGCTGCTGTAATGTACTGTATATAAGGTTCTGTATATAAGGTTCTGTATATAAGGTTCTGTATATAAGGTTCTCCCATATTGACAGATGTGGTGTAGAACAGTACATTACTCTGAGCAGAAACCATCTTGCTGCCTTCACACACGGTTCAAAACCCAGACACCCTGCACCACATCAGCTTCTGCAGCTCTTATCAAATCGAACAATGTATTGCAATATACATGAAAATATAACACTAAGAGTGACTTTGTGTCAATAAAACAACAAATGAGCTGACAAAATAACAGTTTCTGTGGTTGTCAATTGTGTAAGAATACTATTTCAGAGTTGTATCTGTTGTTGATACCAATTAATCCCACATTAAGGGCACATTTTAGAATAAACCCTTAAATGTCTTGTACTAGTTTAGTAAACAAAATGAATGGAACTGTACAGAAATATTGATGTTCTAGATATTCTGTACATTTCTAAAAGATACTGTATGGAGGCAAATAATGTAGATCCATATGATGAGATCGTGTTATACTTACTATAATGGTAATATTAGAAAGTGATTATAAAATCATGTATTGATTAATTATTTGTCTTAGTGTTCATTGGTCATAGTCAGTAAGTTTGTCAATGTCAAATCAACAAATAATATGAACATGTCATTCGAGCTTATAGTTCAAGTTTCATTTGCCAAGAGAACATGATACTTATGTATAGATCCTAAAAAAGGTCATATAATATGGATTGCATGGCTGCTACTTATTTTGTTGATGATATTGATACAATTTTAATTAATCCAGGTTCTGCACAGTGGATATCAGCTACAGTATGTCTCCTATATGTATCTGATGGTACTATTCCTGTAAAATGACATGGTATCATCACAAGGGTGATGTGCTGCCTGGACAGTGTGAGTGAGAAACCTGGCTGTAGAGTTTTGAACCAATTAGAGGTTATGGAGATATGTAGTGTTGATTGGGATAGAACAGAGTTACAGCCTTCGAGACGGGAGGACATGAAGGCAAATCAGACTTTCAGCTGCAGGTAGAGAAAAGGAGGACTTGAGTTTGGCAATGTTTTGAAGATGGAAGAATGAAGATTTGACCATCTGTTTTATGTGTTGCTCAAAACAGAGTGTGGAGTCGAGGGTGACGCCTTGGGTTGTGAGCATGGGGGGAAGGGAACAACTGTGTCATTGATAGTGAGAGTGAATGTACTATAATTAGAGTGGATTTAGTCAGGGCTCTACGCTAACTTTTTTCCCAAGGAGTACATGTACTCCTAAATAATAAACTGTCAGTGCACACAAAGAAATTTAGGAGCGCATTGAAAAATGTTAAAGTAACACAGAACTTATACTTTTTCCCAGCGTTTTTCCCACATTTCTCTCACTTTGACTGCTCTGCATTGTCACAGAAAACTACTGCAGTTTGCGCATGACTCCTTGCGGAATGTGAGAGTTGTAGTTTTTTTAACAATTAGAAGCGGGGGGAAAAATGCTTTATGATAGGTTGTAATTTTTACTTGCACACTGCGCTCATAATTCATTTTTCTCTGACTCACATGTCTATTTTTAGGAGCAAATTCTCGTGAAATGGGAGCACTGTAGAGCCCTGGATTTAGTGCCTATGAGTGGTAGCTCTGTTTTGTCACTGTTGAGCTTGAGGAAGTTCTGGTGCATCTATGATTTTATTGTACAGCAGCAGGGTTCAGTCGGTCAGGGTGCTGGTAAATCTGAGTGTCATCGGCATACTGTATAAGTGAAAGTTAAGGTTGAAATGGTGGAGGATCTGACCAAGGGGGAGGATGTGGATGATAAAGAGTAGGGGACCCAGAATGGAGCCTTGGGGGACGCCCTGGAGAGATGTGCATCTGCAGTGTTTATGAAAGAGCATGCGCCAGTCCATCTTTAATATAATTTATGCATTTTAGGCAGTACTTTCTACTGTAACAAAGCACTGTATATTGAATGGAATCATATACCTACAGTTTATAAATATCATGAAATACCTGTTCTACAGCTTTTGGAAGCTGGCCATTGAAAGAGAAATAGTTCTGATTTTAACTCCGCAAAATTTGACACAGTGCACATTTAACTTAGCTAGGTATATTACCTACATTCTAAGGTTTTAGTTGGCAAAGAATATGTTGGCTATACTTTGTTGATTTTCTCCTTGATTCCTTTAACTCAAAAGTTAAGAGTGCAATTGATGATATTGCTCCTGTGAAAGTCAGGAAGAAAAATGGCAGACAGAAGGCACCATGGAGTAACTCAACAACAGTACAAAATATGAAAAGAAACTGCAGAAAATCTGAGCGCATGTGGCGGAAGACAAAACTTGAAGTCCATTATGACATCTATAAAAACACCCTTCATGCCTTTAATGTAGAACTAGGCAAAGCTAGACAGACCTTTTTCTCAAATATTATAAACAGCAACTCTAACAACACACGCACTCTTTTTGCTACTGTAGAGAGACTAACAAACCCCCCAAGTCACATTCCCATTGAAATGCTCTCAGACAGTAAATGCAGTGAGTTTGCTTCTTTCTTCTCAGAGAAAATCAATAATATCAGAAAGG
>JACXGM010029074.1:0-13807 GCA_016801145.1 Umbra pygmaea
TGTATTAACCATTACTACGGTGTCATAAGCATGTAATAACACGTGTATTAACCATTACTACGGTGTCATAAGCATGTAATAACACGTGTATTAACCATTACTACGGTGTCATAAGCATGTAATAACACGTGTATTAACCATTACTACGGTGTCATAAGCATGTAATAACACGTGTATTAACCATTACTACGGTGTCATACGCATGTAATAACACGTGTATTAACCATTAGTACGGTGTCATAAGCATGTAATAAAGGTGTTAAAACCTGGTGCTGGTCTCGGAGGGCTGTCATCAGGCTGCTGTACTGCTCCGAGGTGCGGGGGGAGACGGGGGAGGAGCGAGAGCGAGCCAGGGAGTAGTCGTCCTCACTCACCGGGGCGCTGGGCACCTGGAGGACAGCAGGGATATGCAGCCAGTTAAATATTGTACCAGAGAGAAAGAAGGGGTGTACGGAAGAGGCAAACCACACAGAAATCTTTGAAGTGCAAACTCTCGCCACCGCAGGTGTCACGGCCTGCAGTCTCCTCCATCTGTTGAGGCTTCTCTCCCGACAACTGCTGACACCATGACGTCATTACCCCTCCCACTGAACCCTCTCTGCCCTGTTACCTAGGTGAAAATGTGACGAGATGTACACTCTCACAGAGCCTGAAATCTCTCCACCTTATGTCTGCATTACAAGCACACAACAACACACACACACCTCCTACAATACACAGTGACCTGCCCACCCCACCCTCGGTCACCTTGGTGATGTCTACAGGCAGGCCTCCCTTGGTGGCGCTGATCATCTGGTCCAGCCCCTTCGCGTTTCGGAGGTGGACCGCCGCGCCCTGCATGTCCTTCATCTGCTTGGACCTCAGAGCCGCGCGGATAAATGCCTGTCGCCGTGCCAACAGGAAGTCCAGCTGCTGCTGGGCTGCACCACAGGAAGTGACATCACACAGGGAGGTGGAGGGTGAGAGGTCAGGACAAAAGTGTGTGTGTGTGTGCAGGTTTTCCTATCTAGGTGGGGAAGCAAACAAGGAACGTCTGACCAGCCGTAGTGGTTGGCTTTAGGGTAAAAGTTTACAAACAAGGAACGTCTGACAAGCCGTAGTAATTGGCTTTAGGGTAAAGGTTTACAAACAAGGAACATCTGACCAGCCGTAGTGGTTGGCTTTAGGGTAAAAGTTTACAAACAAGGAACATCTGAACAGCCGTAGTGGTTGGCTTTAGGGTAAAAGTTTACAAACAAGGTAAAAGTTACAAAATGGCTTTCAATGGGAATACATGCGGAGGTTCCAACAAGGACATGAAGAAGTAAACAGTGCGATTGGCTTATAAGTTTGCTAATGTCAGCAGCGGATTGGAGCACACACTTTTAGGGCCCAGTCTGGACTCCTGTGTTTTGTTGACCCCTGACCCTGGTGTGGGAGTGGGAGGAGCTTTGCTTTTCTGGAGCGGAGGCTTTACCGAAGGCTATGGAGGTGGATGGAGAAAGGCAGACAGTGTTACTGTTTAGGTTGGGACATCACCAAACCACCTGACAGTTACAAGTTGTAGGTCACAGCTGTTACCGTGGCCACCTCCCCTGTTGCGTCATTGTCCTCTGCGTCTTCGTCCTGATTGGCTAGTTTCATGGCTGTCTCCAGGACACCCATGATGTTCTGCTGCTCCCCCTCAGAGCCTTGTAGCGCTGGACAACCTGTCAATCAACAGTATAGAATCACTTTCAGATAACGTTAAAAAGTACCAACATTTTTTAACATAGTCCTACAATACTGCCATATACATTAGGACTACATTTTTGCTACGTAGTACTAAAATACAGGTACATAGTAATTGAAAGGTGTTACAGAGTATAGAAAAACAAGTACAGAATAGTAATGTACTAAAACGGAGTTGCCAAATACAGCAGTGTAAATACTGTGCTATTCTTTTTTAAACCTGCACTATGTAATTCTTTCAAAAACAACACAAAAATACAAAAACAATGTTTTAGGACTAGTAAATATTAGGAACTAGCATATTGGATCCAGGGGTTGAAAACATCACCTTTAATAATACAAAATACAGACAATACACTGCATTCCAAATTATTATGCAATTGATATTATACACAGATTTTCCTAAATAGTCGATGCAAATGACAGTCAGTATAATTTTCAAGTCACCAACCGTTAGGGAATAAGTTGAATTTCATTGAACAAATCACCCAATAAAAAAAGTAATTTTTTCAAAAATAAAAAACTCAAAATGCACTGTTCCAAATTATTATGCACAACAGACTTTCAAGACATTTTATAGGTTGTAAAGAAGTAAAAATGGTAATTTGTTGAACTTGCAGCATTAGGAGGTCATATTTTCTGAAATCAAAAATTAGTTCATCTTCACAGGGCAAGTTAAAATGTTAACATAGGACCCCTTCTTTAATATCACCTTCACAATTCTTTCAACCATTGAACTTGTGAGTTTATGGAGAGTTTCGGCTTGAATTTCTTTGCTGTCAGAATGATGTCAGAATAGCCTCCCAGAGCTGCTGTTTTGATGCGAACTGCCTCCCACCATCATAGATCTTTTGCTTGAGGATGCTCCAAAGGTTCTCAATAGGGTTGAGGTCATTTTCACACCTTCAGGGACCCTAAAGGGGCCTACCAGCTCTCTCCCCATGATTCCGGCCACAAACATGACTTCGCCACCTCCTTGCTGATGTCGCAGCCTTATTGGGACAAGGTGGCCATCCACCAACCATCCACTACTCCATCCATCTGGACCATCCAAGCCTCTAGTGGATCCTACAACTTCAGGTTCAGGTTCGCGGGACTCCAGAGGCACCAGCAGGTTCAAATAACTGTTTGCTTCTTTGTAATGGCATTTTGGCAGCTGCTCTGCTAATCCAAATAATTTGTCTGGCAGTAACCTTCCTCATTATGTCATTATCTGCACAAACCCATCTGTGCTCTGAATCAGCCACAAATCTCTTTACAGATGATCACGCTTCATCGAGATCAAGCTTTTCGTGAAATATCTAACGTTTTCATACCTTGTCCAAGGCATTGCACTGATGCTTTTCCACAGCAGAGAGATCCTTTTTCTTTCCCATATTGCTTGAAACCTGTGGCCAGTTTAATAATGTGGAACATCCTTCTTGAGTTTTCCTTTAATTGGGCTCATCTGGCAAACTGTTTATCACAAGTGTCTGAGATTGATTTCAAAGATCCAAAGAGCCCGGAGACACAATACCATCCATGAGTTTGATTGAAAAGCAAAATATTAAATGTTTATGACATTAAATTCCAATTTGCATAATAATATGGAACGAGGTGTAGAAGAATAGCAAAATCAACATTTCACAATATTTAACTAGTAACAAGTGCATATTATGAACAAAATAATAATGTGTATTTTTTTGGAAATTGGTTATATTGTCCCTGTACTATACCTGTGTTCAGTAAAAACATATATATTCAAAATAATTTAAAAGATTTACGTAAAATTTGGGCCGACAGGACAAATGAATGGGAAGTTACATAGTGTTTTTTTAAGAGTTATTTTTATTTTATTTATTAATGACAGAAGTGTCACAGCCAAAGACTAGTGAGACAGGTGTGTAGAGTGTAGAGACAGACAGGTGTGTAGAGTGTAGAGACAGACAGGCGTGTAGAGACAGACAGGCGTGTAGAGACAGACAGGCGTGTAGAGACAGACAGGCGTGTAGAGACAGACAGGCGTGTAGAGACAGACAGAGTGGAAGAGCATAGACAGTGGTTCAAGCCTCAGCTCTGTTGAGGGGGCGTGCGTAGTGCGGAGGTGGGAGCCCAGACGGCTGCACCAAACTATCATGCTCCTCTAATGGACATGGTGAAAACATGATGTGCAGTTACCTGGTGGCACAGGCAAATCAGCCAGGTTCACTGGTTGTCCAGACTTATGAGCCTTGATGGCGTCTTGGTATTGCTGGGCAACGCAGGAAGAAATTATATAACTGTTTATCCTATTTCAGTTGACATTGTCTACAATACTGTTAATAGAAGAACAAAACAACAGATATACAACAAAACATGAGCACAAGAACAACAACAATCATCAATAAGACAACAACAGATATACAACAAAACATGAGCACAAGAACAACAACAATCATTAATAGGACAACACAACAGATATTCAACAAAACATGAGCTCAAGAACAACAACAATCATTAATAGGACAACACAACAGATATTCAACAAAACATGAGCTCAAGAACAACAACAATCATTAATAGGACAACACAACAGAAAGGGTAACTTGTTGTTGGTTACCTTGATGATGCGTTGGTGCATACGCGCCTTGCGGTCATCTCCTTTGCTCTTTGCTCCCTCAGCAGCTGCTTTGTATCTGTCCATCCTCTGTTGTAGTGCCTCCCCTACACTTCCTGGAGCTGAAAGGACTGCGCTCACACACACACACACACACACACACACACACACACACACACACACACACACACACACACTATTTGTAAACAAAAAAAGGCAAACAACTGAGAGAGTCACACACAAACAGTGTGTCATAGGTGTCTTACCAGCTTCGGCCACCGGGGGCGCTGCAGGGGGTTCTGCAGGGGCAGGTTTGGACAATGACTGGGGAGGAGGAGCCGAACGGTCAACAGCTGCATCTCCTGGGGATCGAGAGCGAGACACATCTGTGAGAGGTTTCATTGACTCACAGTGGCCTGTGTTAGATCCTGGGTGCGTTATTCTGGCTAAGCCTGGGGGACCTCCTATTGGTGGCCCAAATATCTGTAGATGGGTACGTAGTTGGACACAATTACCTCAACATGTCGCTCCCTTGCGACACCTTGTGAGCACGTTATGCGCCTATGAATTCAATCACGCTTTTGTAGTTCCTCCCAAATATGTACCAATTCCAGGCTTACGTGATGCACGAACAGTGTGATATGAATCGGTTGGCTTGGCGACATGTGACTTAGAGGAATTGGATTGTATTTTTACAATTCCTGATCGGGAGCAGGTACTGATAATATGTAGGTCCTGACAATCTGCAATCATTTGTAAAAGAAGCCAATAATCTAGCAGTGGAAATGACAAACTGCCCAGTAACGGTGTGCTCCGGGCCAGCTGGAGTGCAGTAGTAACCCAGGCATACCTGGAGGGGGGGGTAGAGAGCTGATGTCCACTGGTTCCCCTCGGTCCAACGCCTCCACCACTGGATCTAGCTTCTACAGAGAGATGGAAAAAGGGGGATGGTGGGAGAGAAAAAAGGGACAATAGAGGGAGAAAAAAAAGCAGGGCTGTTTAGAACCTTTAATACAAGGTTTTACCGTGGACATGGGACACGACAAATATCAGATGTCAAAGTATAAACAAAACCAATACATTCCAAATCCACCCAGTCAAAAATGGCATTTTGAGGCCCAGGGTGGCCAAGCGGGGTAAAGTTGTTTCCTCCAGTGCACATGAACTGCTGCAGCATGGGTTTGACACCAGCCCACTGCTCTTACAGAAAACAGTATCAATCACCACTATACCAAACAAACAAAGCATCAAAATGTCTCAAAAATATACTGAGGACAAATAAATTGATAGAATGGGAGATTAAGGCAGTTCTCCCCAACCACTCCTCGTTCCCTTAACAGTGCCCTAGTTCGGACCAGAGCACTGAGTTCTCTATTCACAGTAATGCTCTGCATATGGAATAGCACGCTCTGTGGAATGCAACACTAGAGAGCTGTAGCACTGACAGCAGGTGTCCATCACCACGGCGACTATGAAATGCTGTTCGACAGTTGTAGTCGAGTGGCTGTGACACTTTTACCTTGGCAACAAGGTAGTGTTGCTTGGCGAGCTCCGAGTCTCCGCCCTGCTTAGCCTGGATGGCTGCCAGCTTGTACTCCCTTTGTCGGGCCAGAACTGACTGCTTCAGCTCTACAGAAAACAACCAGAACGTTCCACACACATTTAATGATGTCTCGTTCTACTGTCTGTTTCTGGGTGAATTTTTGTTTGTGTAATCTGTGTATTCTACCTGAATGCTGGGCGTTTGGCTGGATGGGAGTCAGAGGGGAGATAGCGGGTGTTTCCGGGGTAACAGCAGTGTTCTTTTGAGGTGGAACTAGAAGGAGGGGCTTTGGAGGCGGGGCATCCCTCAGAGGCTTCTGACTGGTGGGCTGTGAGGGTGTTGACACAGGTGCTGGAGTATCACGCTCTTTGATTGGTACAGACTGTGGTGCGGGGGCTGGCTTTCCACCAGTGGCAACAGGAGGCGGGATTTCCTCTTCATTGATTGGTTTTCCTTTCTTGGCGGAAACCAGCATCGTCTGCAATGTCTATGAGAAGACAAACATTCAGCTTTAATGAACAAACTCACCTTGACATTTACAAATAAAGCTTTACATGGTTATATTTATCTGGGAAGTAACTCTCAGGCAGGTGTTTTTACCCCACTGATGGTTGAAACATCCAGTAATTAAACGTGTGGCAACAGTAGCCCTGCTGGACTGCCACCCATTGACGTGGACTACTTTGCCACTGAAATGCCCCTTCATCAGAGTTCTGATCTAGGATCAGGTCTGATCTGTTACATGCTGATTATTCTTATGCTTGTTATTTGTTATTCTTGGCCTCACCTTCAGTCCGCGATCGTATCTGCGAGCTTTGCTGGTGTCCCCAACTGCCTTTGCGTTGGAGATGGCCGTCTGGTACATGTCAATGCGTTCTGCTATCAGGGCCTCTGCCCCGGTCGCACCACTTGGGGTGGTGGGGCGGTGGGTGGAGCTTGAGCTGGGAGGAGGAGCATGTTTTGGAACCTCTTCATCCTCCAAGACCTCATTCAGCTCCGCCTATAGAAGACAGACAGACATGTTACAAGTTTAACGTGTGCTGATGTTGTTACATCAATATGATTCACTGTGACTTTCTCCTAATAAATAAGTGATAAAAAACAGAGTCAAGGAAAAGGATCAAATAAATTGTCGTGGTAATATTACCAGGAGATCATCATCATCCTCCAAATCTTCATCTCCAACATCATCGTCATCATCAAGATCCTTCATACACAGAGCCGCCATGCGTTCAATGTCCGCCATGGGAACTGGAGCTGCAGTATAAGGATGTTGTTTTAAACAGGATTTGGTGGTCAGTGATGAAGATGAGGAAGTGGATCAGGAATTGTTCCTCACCTTTTCCATCTTTCTTCCCTGCGGACCTGCCCCCTCCCATCAGGGCGTTTAGCTCCGCCTCAAGCTCTTCTTCATTCCCCCCTTCATCCATCCCTCCATCTGGAGGTAGATCCAGGAGCAGCCCCATCTGAAAGATGAAGTTAGGGGAGACAGAGAGCCAGTGACACAGCAGAAAAAGAGAACCATAAATACGTCATTTTTCTCTCAGGTGAACTAGTGTTGTCAATAACAACATAATTGGTGGTAATCAATGACAATCTGTTTAGCTAATCAATGAAAAAACATGTACCTGTTTGGCTCGGGCAGCCCCTTGTCCCCGGGGGGCGGGGTTCCTACTGCGACTCATGTTAGCAACCTTCTAAACGTCTGTGTCACTGGAACACATTCAAATCAAGGACAAATTGTAACACCTGGTCAACATTTACGCAGGGATAGCTAGCCACTGTATATCCACCACGATGCTTTCTATAGTATCACGCATGATTTGACAGACAAACTACTACAGTAGATGTTCTAGTTCATTTCTAAACAATCAAGGACCAGTAATAACTGGATCAATTGTTGCTAGCATTCACTGACAGGTCACATTGTTTTGAAGTCTCTGAAATGGTTCAGCAGCCAATTCATAGAATTACACAAATATGGGTCAACTCCATTCCACGTCAACAGCCCTGTTTAGCTAGCAGCGTTCACCTTTAGGTTAAACAGCTTTCAGGCTTAATGGCGAGGTGTAAATACGCTCTTTTTACCTTGTCATACGTTTTCCACCGACCTTATGTTTAGCGTCTTAGACGCCTTATGTTCTTTCGTGCGAAAACCACTGGGAAGTATTTCGAAAACATATGAGATAGCAATATTCAGGCAAACATTCTTGTTAGCTTTCGATAAAAACTCCAAGAGTTGCATAGGTGTGAACATTGCGCTACTTCCTGCATTGGGTAACCGTTGGCAACGCGATGATTTTGCTTTACGGCGTGTGGGCCACGCCCAGAATATATATCGGTGACGTAAAAACATCTACCTAGCGTCTGTCCAGGAAAAGTAGAAGTGAAGTCCAGTCAACGTTATGTGTAAAAGTTTCATGTTCATGACATATCCTTATAGCTAGTTGTTGTAATTTTATGTAGCTAGATGTGCTTGTTGTGCACTGTTACACTGTTTAACTCCGAGTGCCAAACGTCTTGAGAGCTAGCTAGTACTGTCCCAGATGTGTGCTTACTGATGTTGAGTTTCAGTGTAGGTAAGGTGTACTTAGGCCGGCTGGATAGCTACATATCTGTGATGAAAATGGTCTTGAGTGGACACTACACTAAATATGACTAGCTAGCTGTTAGTGGATAATGTTCATTGATTTTTATTTTGCAGATGACGAGGTACCTTGCTGGAACGATGAACAAAAAAAGACCAAGTACCACAAGTAAGGCTAATGGCTCTGATTTATTTGAAATGTACTCGAATGGATGTCATGAATTAATTATTCCCTTCAAGAGTAAGACATCATTAATCCATAACAATAAATAGTGAGTGTAATCTTAGGTGATGCAATAAAAGTTAAGTTGCCAACACATTTCTCCTTCAATTTGAGTGACAAATGAATTATACACAAAGGTTTCAAAACACCCAGGAATTTTCATGAAATTCTCGAAAGTGACATTAAATTAAATCAAATATATATATTCAATATATCCAAGAAATGTTGTTGCAAATGTCCATCACTATTGGAAATTACTGATTTATAATGAATTATTCACATACTACTGCAAAGCAACATTTTCAGCAGCCATTAATTCAGTGTCCTAATGATGAAACCTTTAGCCCATCTATAATTAATCATGTTTGTGACTATACATTTTGACTACACCATGGTAAATGAAGGTATCAGCTACTTGGGTGTTCTAAAATGTTTGACTGGTAGTCTATGAATAAAATATATATGATTGGTTCTCTCTCATGTATATATTTTCAGGTTTCTCATCACCCCAGCCTAGGTCACTCAGGCCCAGAAAGAGCGTTTGCTATGTTGATGAGTCAAATGGCAAGGCAATGGAAGTACAAGCCTTGCAGGTTGCCTAAAAAAATTACCTTTGCTGGACATCATTTGTCAGTGAAAATTCAAATGTAGCTCATGTTTTTGTTTTTACATAAACTCCCTTAACATAACCTCTCTCCTTTACTGTGTGCAGAAAAACAGTAAAGAAACCGTGTTGAAATCTGCCTTTCCTAAAATTCCCCACTCCCCTCTACAAGACTGTACCATTGATCCGATCCAACAGATTACCTTAGCGGGAGATACGACTGCACTGAAGCAAGGGGGGGATTCCGTGGAGTTAAGTCCAGCTGTGCCTGTCCCTGAGGCAGAGCATATCATTGGAGGAGCTGTAGAAATGTCAGACACAGAGCAAACCAATCCAGCCAATCAGGAATGTAAAGACACATCTGGTAAGTATGACATGGACGGAGAAGGAAAGCTAGGCATACAGATGCTCCTCAATTTGCCCCCAAGCCTAGCACTTGAGACCTACCTTCAGCTCGGCCCCCCGCCTGCCCTGTCACCCTCTAAGGGGGTCAAAGGTAAGGATTGGGACAGTCAGACAGCCAGTGAGGATGAGCGGTGCGGAGAGAGGAACCCACAGCCTAGAATGGAGGAGGAGGGAGACCCAGAGCAGCAGAATTCCAGGGAGGACCCAGGCGCTTGCTGGAGTGATGCGAGGAGGAGCCCGCCGGCGAAGAAGAGGATGAGGATGGGCATGCGAGGTCTAGGAGAGCGGGAGAGGAAGGGCGGAGTGGAGGACGAGAAGACGTGTGCGAAGCGAGTGATGACAGCCAGGAGGAGGGCAGCAGAGCAGAAGGAGGAGGCCGAGGGGCAGTGGGGGGACGACGGAGGCGCCGCCCTTGTGGCTGCAGCGAGCGTGGTCTCATCCTCTGATCAGCCCCTGGTACCCAGCAACCTTCCCCCTGCCCCTGGGGGAGGCATCCCTGAGGAGACGGTACGTGAAGAAGGAGAGGAAGAGCAGCTTCAGTCAGGAGACAAGGTGGTCCCTTCAAGCCCCAGGTGCGAGGCTGGTTCTGGGTCCGACCCGGCCACAGGAGAGCAGCCCGCAGTGCCGAGCGAAGAGAAGGAGAACCAAGAGGGAGATGGGCTTGGGTCTGCTGAGCCTGACCAGAGCACCCCCAGGGCCCCTACACCCTCTACTAGCAGTGACCCTCTAGAGGAAGATCCACAGGGAGATGTCAGGAGCTCCCCGCCACAGTGGGAGGCCGGGGCCAGGGTTGGGGAGGTGCTTCAATCCAGGGACCTCTGTCTGTCTGAGGGCTGTGTCCAGACAGAGTCAGAGCACCAGGACTCCCCTCCTCCTCCCCCCAAAGAGCCTGGTCCTGAATGGGACGACGACGACCTGGGCCAGCCCAGGGAAACACCGGCCAGTGGGGGCTCTGAACACAACATTCATGTTAGTCTTTTTGTTCAGGTCATATTTTATTTTGTTTGTTTGTTTGTTTGTTTGAGTCCTGATTGTTGTTATTTTCTTCCTCAGTGCGCCCCTTCAGACGAGGCCTCAAAAAGCGATGACACATCCGTCCGTCCGTTTGGAGCGGAGGTCCCGGGCTACGTGTCTGACTCTCTGCTCAACACCATTGCTCTGCTGTGAGTTGGGGGGTTGTCACCGTGTGGGGGGGGGGCAGAGATGCTCCTGACTCTTTGTCTATTTACACTTCAAGGGCTTTACTGGCATGGGATAAAAATGAAGGGAAAAATATACAATTCCAAAAGGAAACAATACCACATTGTTTTAAAAGATTACAGGGTTTTGAGTAGTTTTACAGTTTATTCATTTATCAGACGCTCTCATCCATGTTATAAGCTGCGTACATGTTTTTAAGTAAAAAGGTAAAGATGCATATTGTTCAGCTTAACAATGTGCTCCCTCTCGTCACGGCAACGCCTCACAGATCTTGATCCTGTGACGGCAAATTCAGATCAGGAATTGTATGGATGTTAGATTTGATCTCTGCTTCCCCCATAACAGTGAGGAGGACGAGGGACCCGAAGGAGACGAAGACGCTACACAACTGGTCTGTGGCCTGATTAAAGAACTCTCCTCTCTAAAGTGAGTGTCTTCTCTCCTCTATCACTTTGTTCTTCATACATTACACTGATGACCTTTGACCTAATGAACTTCTTGGGGCACACAGATCTGTGTGGACATATAGATAAGTATCTCCTCAACTACCTTACTTATAGACTGTGAGGCACCAACAACAACACTGGGTTATTCACACTTCAGTACAGGACAAGTCTGGGAGGGTGGGTTCTACACAGTGGTTTTCTTCTCCTTGTCAAAAAGGGATACATTTTACAGAGCTTATATATATTTAGCTTTATTCTTGCCTTTTTTTATTTTTCTCCTGTATTTTACATGTATCATATTAGGCTTGAATGTACATTAATGTTAATTGTTCATGTGAGGATGTCATTCACAGAAATGTATTGTCAAATAACTATGCGGCTCGTTTTTTTCAAAATCAGATGTGTTTTTTAGGCCCTGTTACGGCTTTTAAAATTCATGTTTACTATATCACACCCCAGTCATAAACCATCCACTATCAAACTTGATACAGACTATGGATAATGCACAAATTACAGCCACCCCAAAATGGGAGCTTCAAATACATATTTTGTTAATTGCAGAACCCCCCAGAGTGCATCTTAAATTGGAGCTGATGTCTTCACAAATTGGAAAGGGAATTATATATTCAATATTTAAAGAAAAATCTGATACAATTTGGACAGTGTAAACATGGTCAGTAGTAGTAACAGTAGAAGCTGAACAGCCAAATGTACAAACCACTTCGTCTATGAAGAGTAACAAAGAGAACATAGGGAAAAAACAATGTAGCCATGATAAACATAGTATAACCCCTGTCTCTCACATTCAGTCGCTTAGTCATGGTTACGGATCGGGAATTGGAGACTTTTCGACGTGGAAACAAGACGGCAAGACCACCCCCACGCCGTGTCTTCCCCCGACGGCGCATAGAGATCTGATGCCTCCGGAATGCCAGGATAGTCCCTGTATTTTTCTCTAATTGGGCTCGTCAAAAGTAGTCTACTAGATATCAAATAGGGTTTCATTAGTGGCTTGTTCCTAACTGTCGCCATCACAACATCACCAGAAGGTAATCAGGAACAAAGCCCTTACGTAGCGGTGCCCCTGCCGTGAAAACATGGCTATTCTAATTGTGAAAAAATGAAGAACCTGTTAATATCTAACAATGATCAATAATATCAAAACAAATGGTTGTAAAATCAGCAGTTCTCAAACATCTCTTCAGTTAATGATATGTATGTTTTACATTTTTGTTCTGGCACTGATCTAACTGATCCACCTCATCTGATTCACCTAATCGATGGAGTGCCGCCGGTCCCAAGGCGAGGCTTGAAAACCTCTGAAGTAATACAGATATAATATTATTAAAGTCAGTCTGTTCCCATTTTTTGTTTTCTCTTCTGCCTGTTCTTAATGCAGTATGTTGTTATGGTGTTTGTGTGAATGTTGTAATAAAACAGATTTGCTTGCAAATGTTTCCAGAGTTATTCATCAGACTACACAGTATAAACAAGTTACGGACAATTCAGAACATTGTGTACATTCCGATTTCTACATGACAAAGCAAGAACAAGTATTAGAGTCAATAAATAAGGACATCGAAGACAGCGTGGGTAGTGTGTTAATGGTAAACGTGTGTACTGGGGGTGTATAATATGAAGTGTATCACTGCTGGTAGGAAATGCGATGCACCCAAACATCCTGGTGCCCAGAGTTTCATGGTCAGAGTTTGGTTAGGGTAAGTTGTAGTCACAACTTTAAACAAATATTGTACGGTGTTCATCAGCCACTACTCTTTTGCTCGGCTCAGTTAATAGTAGTAACTCCGTTCATAGTAGTAACTCAGTTCATAGTAGTAACTCAGTTCATAGTAGTAACTCCGTTCATAGTAGTAACTCCGTTCATAGTAGTAACTCCGTTCATAGTAGTAACTCCGTTCATAGTAGTAACTCCGTTCATAGTAGTAACTCAGTTCATAGTAGTAACTCAGTTCATAGTAGTAACTCAGTTCATAGTAGTAACTCAGTTCATAGTAGTAACTCCGTTCATAGTAGTAACTCCGTTCATAGTAGTAACTCAGTTCATAGTAGTAACTCCGTTCATAGTAGTAACTCTGTTCATAGTAGTAACTCTGTTCATAGTAGTAACTCAGTTCATAGTAGTAACTCCGTTCATAGTAGTAACTCAGTTCATAGTAGTAACTCAGTTCATAGTAGTAACTCAGTTCATAGTAGTAACTCAGTTCATAGTAGTAAGCTAAATTTGACAATATCAATCTAATGGGGTCGATGTGCTGATGTAATAGGTTGTGATGTTTTGGATGATGTAACTATTACCAAAGTCAAGTCAAAGTCAAAGTGGTTTATTTATCATATGCATTGAACAACATACATCATCCTATGCAGAGAAATTCTTATTGACATGGCTCGGCGATTCTATGCAGTGGGCTTAAAAACAAGAATTACAACAATATAGAATTTTAAAATAGGAATGACAATAGTAATAATAGTAATAGTAATAATGATAATAATAAA
>JACXGM010029076.1:0-13799 GCA_016801145.1 Umbra pygmaea
CACGATTGTCTCACGACAGGTGCTCATACCTGAATTATATAGTGACTGATTGGTGTTCAGTTACGGGTTAAGTGTTTTACGATGTGTGCGGGAGTGTTGCTAATGTCATGTGTGTTTTAACTATTGAATGGACGTGCTGACTGCAGAGTGTTTCATCATTGGCCAAAGTGTGTAACACATGCACGATGTGTGTAGTGTTCTGCACCGTGTGTTACAGAATTGTTTATGGTGCCATGCCGACATTGTGTTTATTCATTTGGTGCCTGAGTGTACCAAATGCATGCAAACGTTACGGATTAGACGCTTTGTTATGAGCATTCACTTTTAGTGTTTTAGCAATTGGGAAAAACTGTAATTGCCCCTTGGGAATGAATAACGTGATTTGAATTTAATTCAAATTCAAAAGACTTAGAAGGGCCTCGCAGGCCGGATGAAAGGACCCGGCTGGCTGCATCTGGCCCGTGGACCGTAGTATGCCCACCCCTGTCTTAGGGAGTTGACCTTGTTTAAATGAGTTTAAAAACGGTTTGCCTGACAGGTTAGTAGTATATCTAAATAAACAGAAGGTGGTTACATTGTCTCAGGCGGCAGTGCTGACTAACGAGTTTGTCTTGACACTTAAGACAGTGTTTACTATGCCCCGTACTAAAGTCAGGTCTAATATTTCATCAGGTGCTTCTTCGAGCAGGTGTCCTGCTTTCCCTTCTCCTCCTCGTTGCAGTGTGAAGCAGGCTTTTCTAAATGTTCCATACACACAATACATACAGTAATTTATAGACATTTCCATTAATACTCCAATTGATAATTATTAGTATAGCATAATATTATGCTTTACTACCAAAACATCTTGAAGCCCAATAGATTACTATGGAAATCGTAGAGATGACGTGGAAATAGTTTTGAGGAAAATAGGAAATGAAAATGAGGAACCCATGTTGTTTGATATCATTGGAATCTATAAATCCTGGGAACAATTAAGCAGCAAAGATTGAATTTATACAAGATTTATGGATTTAGGAAGACATTGGTTCACTGTAAAATACAGATTTCTCTTGGAGACAATAGGGCTGAGTTTGTTTGACTTAAGGAATGTAGGAGGCCTTGAAGTTCACTGCAGGTGGTCAACTGTGTTTTTCTATGGGAGAAGCAATCCTGAAATCTACTTCAAAGGACAGGTTACTTTACATTCAGTATTTTGGCTTTGGCCATTTGTTAGAGAAAGTCATTTCTTTGTCTACATATCATTGGTGGGTTTGGATTCAAAATGTTAGAGAACTAACCAATAAGAAATCAGTATTAAGTTCCTGTACAATGATGTCATGATGCCTATATATTTTTGGAAAAGTCCTTTGTTCGAGAGATTTTCTCATGACAAAACTCAGGTTTTAGCAATAGTCTTTACTTGCTGTAATTACATATGTCCAGGACTCTGAGTGCAATTATTTCATGAC
The DNA here is from genome assembly GCA_016801145.1 of Umbra pygmaea. Lineage (NCBI taxonomy): Eukaryota > Metazoa > Chordata > Actinopteri > Esociformes > Umbridae > Umbra > Umbra pygmaea. The sequence continues at coordinate 1,452 of JACXGM010029076.1, forward strand.
AAAATTCATTAAAATATACAAAATCATCTAACACGCATTACATTTCCTGATCGGGACAATTTAGAGTTACAAAAACTTGTAAGCAAATTTTGCTATATTTCTTTTGGCCAGGGTTAAAAAGCGATGTGGCACATTATTGTAGGACATGTCACACCTATCAAGTTACTGGGAAGCCTAACCAGATTATGCAGCCAGCTAATCTATATCCAATTCATGTGTTAAGAGAGCCATTTGAAAATGTGATAGTGGACTGTGTTGGTCCTTTACCCAAACCTAAGTCAGGTAACCAATATATGCTTACTATGTGTGCTGCTACCTGTTAACCCGAGACTATACCTCTCCGTAAAATAACTTCTAAGGTAGTATTGTTGGCGCAAATTAAATTCTTCACAATGTTTGGGTTACTTGTACAGATAGGTCAAGGCACAAACTTTATGTCCAACCTGTTTGCTCGGGTCATGAAAACACTTGCTATTACTCAAGTGTCTAGCGCAAACCATCCTGAAAGCCAAGGTGCTCTTGAACGGTGGCACCAGACCCTGAAGACAATTTCGCGCAATTATTGTATGGACACTGATAATGACTGGGATGTAGGTGTGCCCTTTTGTTTTGCTCAGCTGATTTTTGATCATTCCTTCAGTGGGGTCCACTAAAGGTGCTAATTAAATTTTTTGTGAAGAATAACTCCTCAACTAATATAATGGATTATGTGAGCCACCTTCATGTGCATTTGCATTCGGCCTGCACTCTAGCAAAGTAAGCGCTGGAATCAGATGAGATGCTTTCATCTATGCGTACCCACCTTGCCTATTTGGATGAACAACAAAAACACAATGTGGTTGAATTGGTTAATGATTTTCTTGTTTTGTTTTCTGGCATTCTTAGCTGTACCATGGTATTTGAGCATAATGTGAACGTTGGGGAAGCCACTCCAATTAAAAACGATAGGCAGATGGTGGCAGTCAACGATGGTATTTTTATTTACAGTAATCCGGGAAAACAAATGAGCGAGTTGCAGGGTACAGCCTAGTTGAGGGCTTAACGAGTAGACAGAGATATAGCCTACATGCTCTTGTACAGCGGCACGGGACGCTGATGGGTAACTCTTACTGATATTCCTGATACGCTCAGGGAAGCGGAATTTCCACTCACCTAAAGGATTATTAGGAACACCCGTTCAATTTCTCCTTAATGCAATTATCTACTCAACCAATCACATGGCAGTTGCGTCAATGCATTTAGGGGTGTGGTCCTGGTCAAGACAATCTCCTGAACTCCAAACTGAATCTCAGAATGGGAAAGAAAGGTGATTTAAGCAATATTGAGCGTGGCACGGTTGTTTGTGCCAGACGAGCCGGTCTGAGTATTTCACAATCTGCTCAGTTACTGGGATTTTCATGCACAACCATTTCTAGGGTTTACAAAGAATGGTGTGAAAAGGAAATAACATCCAGTATGCGGCAGTCCTGTGGGAAAAAATGCCTTGTGGATGCTAGAGGTCAGAGGAGAATGGGCCGACTGCTTCAAGCTGATAGAAGAGAAAATTTGACTGAAATAACCACTCGTTACAACCGAGGTATGCAGCAAAGCATTTCTGAAGCCACAACATGCACAACCTTGAGGCGGATGGGCTACAACAGCAGAAGACCCCACCGGGCACCACTCATCTCCACTACAAATAGGAAAAAGAGGCTACAATTTGCAAGAGCTCACCAAAATTATACAGTTAAAGACTGGAAAAATGTTGCCTGGTCTGATGAGTCTCGATTTCTGTTGAGACATTCAGATGGTAGAGTCAGAATTTGGCGTAAACAGAATGAGAACATGGATCCATCATGCCTTGTTACCACTGTGCAGGCTGGTGGTGGTGGTGTAATGGTTTGGGGGATGTTTTCTTAGCACACTTTCGGCCCCTTAGTGCCAATTGGGCATTGGTTAAATTCCACGGCCTACCTGAGCATTGTTTCTGACCATGTCCATCCCTTCATGGCCACCATGTACCCATCCTCTGATGGCTACTTCCAGCAGGATAATGCACCATGTCACAAAGCTTGAATCATTTCAAATTGGTTTCTTGAACATGACAATGAGTTCAATGTACTAAAATTGCCCCCACAGTCACCAGGGGCCTCATTTGTAAAACTCAGCCGTGGATTTGCTTCAGAAGTGGCGTACGGACGAAATATAGGACGTGCGTCCGCAAAGAAATATTCAGATTTATAAAAACATGCGCACGCACGTCCTACAGCTTTTTTCCTTTATAAATCACAATCAACTCTAATACGTAGCGCAGCTTTCGTGGCTGCATGTCACGCCCTTATTTGCCCATAAATAATCAGTGAAACGCCCCAAAATTAATATTCATTGATTGAGAAAGCATGGCAAATACGGAGGAAAACCAAAAAAAGCCACTTCACTCAATGTGAAGTAGAAAATATTATTGGCGAGGTGGAAAAGAGGAGGAAAATTTTGTTTGAAGGGCACAGTATGCCTATTACCAATGGCGAAAAGGCGTTGGAGTGCTAAAAGGTTGCAGACGCTGTAAGAAAGTCGGACCGTGGCCGAAATATAAAGTGGTCAGATATCAGTCGATGTCAAAGCGTCTAGCGCTTCATCGCGAAAGTGTGTCTGCCACAGGTGGGGGGAAATTGGTTACATTACAGCAACATGTCTGCATCACAAATTATTTTGACATTGGTGGAATGCAAATGCTTTCGATTAATGAACGCATGTTCATTTTCATTCATTGTCCTTATGGCAACATGAGTGCAGTCAATAGCACCGATTACATTTGGGAAACCGGACAAATTGTGCTTTTTTGTTTGACTGTTCACCCACCGTGTACGGAAACTTAATGTAATTATGCGACAAGCCTATTATACCGACTAACACGCCGGGCATAACCTGGCTAGGGGTTGGCTGAGATATCCCTGACTTGTCAGTCCGTTCCATCTGGAAAGTGCCAGTCGCCAGAAATCCTGGCTATTATTATTATTATTATATTCTAACAGTGCAAGATCAGCTATTGCGCGTCATTACGCATTGTGATGGCATGGCTTTTCAAAACCATCCATTTGATTGTATCTGAAAATCTACAGATGTCGGTATTACTCTTAATTGTAAATGGAAAAAATTTTGCACAAATGGAATTTATTGCATATTTCAAAATAGTTAAGACATTTGTCACAATGAAACTCATTTAAAAAGTAAAAGAACTAAATGCATATAAATGAACACTATGTTTCTGTATCTGATTACGACAGTTATACTATGAAAACAATATTCCCCAATGGACAAGAAATACTATCTATTATCTATTTATTATCTATCTATCATGCACCGCCAGACAGAGATATCAACAAGAATATCAGTTTTAAACATGATTTTGATCTGTGTACCGTATTATTTATGAGGATGAATTACGTAACATGCCAATATTACAGATAATATTTGAGTGTTCTTCTTGCAAATATTTGCAATTTGCATTTACGTTACAATGTTGTTTTATTTTGTTTGTTTTTCACTGCAAGCTGATAATTGTAAGCATGGCTTTGTGACATCTTCATATTATTAATGAGAGGCAGTATTTCGATTTCGTTTACACAACGCTAGGCACTTTCAGACAGATCTACAGTAGCCTACGTGTTTCATCCATCTGCCGACGGTGTCGCCATTCCTCATTTCACCTGTTTTTGTGCGTACGCATGGGTCAGAGTTGTCGTGAAGGACCGCACATTTTTCCGTCAAGTTTGCTTTTTATAAATCCCAATTACTGCGTAGAGAGCTGCGTACGTCTTCTTTTGCGTGTACGCCACCTTTATATATAAGGCCCCAGATCTCAACCCAATAGAGCATCTTTGGAATGTGGTGGAACGGGAGCTTTGTGCCCTGGATATGCATCCCACAAATCTCCATCAACTGCAAGATGCTATCCTATCAATATGGGCCAACATTTCTAAAGAACGCTTTCAGTGCCATGTAGAATTAAGGTAGTTCTGAAGGCGAAAGGGGGTCAAACACAGTATTAGTAAGCTAATAATCCTTTAGGTGAGTGTATATAGATATAACGTACAGCTATAAAAAAGGACCTACAAACAGTTAAGCGTGGCATCCAAAACATAGGCGACTCTCTTCTCACAACTCACATTAGAGGCAGCTCCTTAAATTATCCAAACAGTCCCGAAACTTCACAGACAATGTATCAATGCCCAAAAACCTCTCTCCGGTATGGGCTGCTTATATTCAGAAGCTAACCTAACTATCAGAACCCAGCTGTCTCCAATTCATAATAAATCCAATCTACAAGATACTGCTCTACTCAAAACCCTATCAAGCAGCCCCAACCGGAGAAAGGTGGTACAGACATTATGTACATAAAGGTCCCATACACAAACATAAAACTTCATGCAAAGCACTGAATACATAAAAGAACACAAATACACCAGCATAAATGAAAGGTACTTATACAAACATGTAGATTACAGTCTCAGTCCAGGTCTACACCTGCCATCTGATGGGCAAGGTGTGACAATGTGTATCGTGTTAACCCTACAAAAAGGCAGAAAATTAGGGAGGAGGTAGCCTACCTGACAGAAAACAAGTTCGCTACTATAGCTCTAGTCCGTGGAGTTCTCTATATATTGTTATTACAAAGCCAGACGGAACATCTAGGATTTGTACTGATTACCGTAAGGTTAAAGCAGTAACAGTACCTGATTCCTATTCTTTGCCTCTTATGGAGGACTGTATTGATGCTATTGGATCTGCTGCCTATGTCAATTTGGACATAGTGCCTGGTTAACATGCTATTGGCTGATGTTCCTAACTGTTGTGCTTACTTAGACGACTTAGTCATCAGTTCTGCTACCTGGTCTGATCATGTTTAGTCTGTGTTTGAACCTTTGGCTATGGCTTCATTGACTTAGCCAAATAAGAGTTTGGTAAGGCCAGTGTCACATACCTAGGGAAAAAGGTCAGTCACAGTCAGGTGCGTCCTGTGTCTGATAAAGTGTCCGCTATAAAGTATTTTCCTGTGCCTACCACTAGATGTGAACTATGTCAGATTTTAGAAATGGCTGACTACTGTAGGACTTTTTGTATAATTTTTCTTCTGTTGTTGCTCCTATAACCTTCTTTCTTATTCCGGCGGTGCCGTAGAAGTGGTCCGCTCAGTGCTAAGATGCATTTGATTCCGTAGGTGCTGTTGTGGAGCTCTCCTGTCCTCGCTTATCCAGACTTTACCAAACCGTTCAAGTTGGAAGTGGACACTAGCGCTGTTGGGGCTGGTGCCGTATAATTGCAGGAGCATGAGTCTGAAGTGGACCATCTTGAGGTATATATACGCACAATTGGACAAACCAGTTTCATTTTAGTAGAAGGTGCTGTGGACTGATGAAACAAAGATGGAGTTATTTGGTCATAACAAGGGGCGTTTTGCATGTTGGCAAAAGAACACAGCATTCCAAGACAAACATTTGCTACCCAAAGTAATATATGGTGGAGGTTCCATCATGCTGTGACTGTTAAAAACACATATTGAGAAAATAGCTCCCATTTAATTCAAAATGTAACAGGCTGTAATGAACTACTCCATCGGTAAAAAGAATAATGTTTCTTTAATACCGTTCAAGCAAAGGTAAAGAGGTAAAATCCAAGGCAGAATAATCAAACAATGCAGGGGTCAGGCCAGAATAACAATATCAGAACACAGGCTAAGGTACATTGGATAATCCAAGGCAGAACAATATATAAACAAGGCAAAGGTCAAACCGGAATATCAATAACATAAATGGAATGCTCAGAACGGAGAAGAATAATACTCACAATACCTCGCAAAGAGGCAATGGAGTGTGTGTGTCTTATATATGAGCTGGGTGAGTGCAGGTGTACAGAATTAGGGTTATTGAGTCCGGACTATGGGAATTGTAGTTCTGAGCAGTCTAGAATAGGGAAGTTGTAGTTTCCAGGGAAGGAGAACTGGGGAACATTACAGAACCCCCCCCCAAGGCGCAGCTCCTGAGGCGCCAAACGGAGGACACGCCACAGGACACCAGGTGGTAGAAGACCCAGGCAGGAGACTGTAGCAGTAGAAACCAGGCCGGCGGAGGCACACCAGGGCGAAGCAGACAAGCAGACCAGGCAGGAGGAGGGAACCTTTGTGGGCCGGAGGGCGGAGGCAACAGCCGCGGACCAGAAGGCGGAGGCTCGGCCGGGCAAAGTAGCCAAGCAGACCAGGCCGCTGGATGGAACCTTGGCGGGCCGGAGGGCGGAGGCAGCAGCAGCGAACCGGAGGGACGAAGCAGCATCGGCAGACCGGAGGGCAAAGGCAGCAGCAGACCGGAGGGACGAAAAACCCACGGAGGTCCGGAGGATGGAGGCAGCAGCGACGGGCCGGACTACTGAGTCCGAGCAGGCGGAGGTCCGGCCGAGCTAGGCAGAAGGGAAGGACAAGGGGAGGCCAGGCAGGCGGCACCAGTGGCAGGGTCCGGGCCGACAAAGGCGGAGTCAACGGCCCCACGGGAGGCGGCCAGGCCGGAGGGGGCTCGGAGGGCCAAGGCAAAGGCGGACCAGGCACCGGAACCAGAGCAGACCCAGGAACCTGGAAAAACATAGCACAGACAGACACAGACAAACAGACAGACACAGAGAGGGGCACAGAGACCGGGGCAGGCGTAGACCCGGGGACAAGCACTGGAGCGGGGACTAGGGCAGACACTGGCAGGGTGACAGGAACAGGACATGGCACTGGGAGAGGAGCAGGACACGGCACTGGGACTTGAGCAGGCTCTGGAAGAAGGGCAGGATCAGGGACGAGGGCAGGCTCAGGGAAGAGGGCAGGCTCAGGGACGAGGGCAGGCTCAGGGACGAGGGCAGGCTCAGGGACGAGGGCAGGCTCGTGGACAGGGTTAGGTACCAGGGAAGGGTCATGGTCAGGCAAGGGCACGGTGACAGGCAAGGGCACGGTGACAGGCAAGGGCACGGTGACAGGCAAGGGCACGGTGACAGGCAAGGGCACGGTGACAGGCAAGGGCACGGTGAAAGGCGCAGGCAATGTGACGGGGAAAGGCTCAGTGACCAGGAAACGCTCAGTAAATGGAACAGGCAATGGCACAGGGACTGGTGCCGGCAATGGCATAGAGGCAGACACCAGCTCGGGAACTAGGGCAGGCACCGGGACTGAGTCAGGCACTGGCACGGGGACTGGAGGAGGAACAAGGGAAGGCTCGGGGACAAGGCAGGCTCAGGCTCGGAGACAAGGCAAGGCTCAGGCTTGGTTGATGGTGATGTAGCGGCCTCTTGTGGCCGGGAGGCTTGGGCGTGAGCGGCCTCTTGTGGCCGGGAGGCTTGGGCGTGAGCGGCCTCTTGTGCCTGAGAGGCTTGGGCGTGAGCGGCCTCTTGTGGCCGGGAGGCTTGGGTGTGAGCGGCCTCTTGTGGCCGGGAGACTTGAGCGGAAACAGCAGCCTCTGGTGGACTGGGAGTGGTAGAGACCTCTGGTGGTCTGGGCAAGGTGGAGACCTCTGGTGGTCTGGGCAAGGTGGAGACCTCTGGTGTTCTGGGCAAGGTGGAGACCTCTGGGGGTCTGGGCAAGGTGAAGACCTCTGGTGGTCTGGGCAAGGTGGAGACCCCTGCTGGTCTGGGCAAGGTGGAGACCTCTGCTGGTCTGGGCAAGGTGGAGACCTCTGATGGTCTGGGAACTTGGGCGACCTCTGCTGGTCTGGGAACGAGAGCGACCTCTGCTGGTCTGGGAAGTAGAGCGACATCTGTTGGCCTGGGAACTAGAGTGACCTCTGCTGGTCTGGGAACTTGAGCGACCTCTGCTGGTCTGGGAACTTGAGCGACCTCTGCTGGTCTGGGAACTTGAGCGACCTCTGCTGGTCTGGGAACTTGAGCGACCTCTGCTGGTCTGGGAACTTGAGCGACCTCTGCTGGCTGGGGAACTTCCTTTTTCTCCTCATCAGACAACGCTGACCCACTTATAAGGTTTGGCATCTCCTCGTCATCGCTCTCTTCATCTATATGGCTCGGACAGGCGGCCCACCAGGGAAACGAGGAGGCAGCCATAGTAGGAAACAGGCAGGCGGCCATCTTGGAACTGGGGCTGTTAGCCTTCTTGTAACCAGGGCTGGTAGCAGCACTCTGGGGACTCTGGGCGGCCATCTTGGGACTCTGGGCGGCCATATTTGGACTGGGGCTGGTAGCAGCACTCTTCGGACTGGGGCTGGTAGCCTTCCTGGAACTGGGGCTGGTATCCACCTTGGAACTGGGGCTGGTAGCCATCTTGTAACTGGGACAGGTAGCCATCTTGTAACTGGGACTGGTAGCATTCCTGGAACTGGGGCTGGTAGCCATCTTGTAACTGGGGCAGGTAGCCATCTTGTAACTGGGGCTGGTAGCCATCTTGGAACTCTGGGTGGCCTTCTTGGGACTGGGACTGGGAGCCACCGTCCTGGAAAAGGGACTGGGTGCCCTCTTTGGAGCTTCAAAAGGGGCAGGTGTCTCAAAGACACGACGGGGAATGATGTAGTCCCCATCCATAGCCTCCCTGACTAAAAAGTCCTCATAGGAGGCTTCGTAGAGGTCCCATAGAGGATCCTCCTGGGCCCAGCCACCGTAAATCAACTCACTCCCAGCCATATTTTGTACTCGGCGAGGTATTCTGTAATGAACTACTCCATGGGTAAAAAGAACAATGTTTCTTTAATACCGTTCAGGCAAAGGTACAGAGGAAAAATCCAAGCAGAATAATCAAACAATGCAGGGGTCAGGCCAGAATAACAATATCAGAACACAGGATAAGGTACATTGGATAATCCAATGTAGAACAATATATAAACAAGGCAAAGGTCAAACCGGAATATCAATAACGTAAATGGAATGCTCAGACTGGAGAAGAATAATACTCACAATACCTCGCAAAGAGGCAATAGAGTGTGTGTGTCTTATATATGAGCTGGGTGAGTGCAGGTGTACAGAATTAGGGTTATTGAGTCCGGGCTATGGGAATTGTAGTTCTGAGCAGTCTAGAATAGAGAAGTTGTAGTTTCCAGAGAAGGAGAACTGGGGAACATTACACAGGCATTTCTATTTGTTTTAGAAGACACCTCTTCATTTTATCCAGAGTTGGATATTAGTATTTTCAAGGCATGACAATAAATGCGTTTACACAAAGGGGTATATTTATGTTTTCTTCATTTAATTACATATGTTTGATGATGTTGGTGGAGAGAATGGTATAAGGTGCTCACTGCCCAGGCATTGGACGACATATATATTTTGCCTCCCTCACATTGGGAAAGTAGGCACTGCTGGGGCAGTAATAAAACTCACCTACTAGCCTACTTATGCCACTGTGTGAGAGAATATACTGTATGTCTACGTTTATGTACACAACAATTATAGGCCTACGTTGTTGTGTGAGGTAAAGTGTGTCCTCGTCAGTTTGGCTCCGAAAATGCGCGTCTCGTTAACCTGCACGGCCGGTTTAACTGACGAAAATATGTTAGACTCAAAAAAGAGTCTACTACAACCAATGGGAGTCAGAGACTGTCACATCTAGCCCAGTGGGGGCTTGTGTGCATATAATGAGACATGGGGCCCTATCTTACACCCAGCGCAATTGACTTTTTACACAAGCGCATGTATCATTCCTATCTTGCACCCAACGCATATGGGACTTTTCCCTCCACAGACACGCGTTGGTAAATTAGGGAATGAACTTGCGTTTGTTGGGCAGTTCAGCGAAAAGAAGAGGCGTGTTCCAGCGCAAACATTCCCTGGTGCTATCTTGCAGTTCCCGAAAACAATTTTGCCACTGACCAGGAAAAATCTGGTTAAAAGTCAGTGGCGTGTTATTCGTATGCTATTTTAAGGGCGCATGCTTAACCATAATGTAGCATGTGCACAATGCGCATACACTTTGCTCCTCACATCTACACAAATGTAGCAGTTCTTTATTATTGCAAAATATAATTAGAAGGAAAAATATTACCACACGAGGAAAGTCATTGTGGTGTCCGAAAATGTGAAAAAATAGGTATACATGTAGTGTACAAATTTACTCAAATTATTCAGAATGAATTATTTGCACTGATATACATCAACCTCAAGGGAACCCATTCAATCAACATACAAGTCATTTGCAATGCTAATAGTAAAATCACCCATGTTTTTTGCGAATTACTCTGCGAATTTTTTGCGAATGCACACTGAAAATGCACGTCAGGTGTTTGGATAGAACAGGTACACTACTCAAGTGCAGCATTCTTTGTGGCTTGTTGTGTTTTATTCAACATTTCCATGAATCATGGATGTGTTGATGACATAAATTAGGACATATTAGAGGACTTCAGGAGACGAGATATTGAAATGCATGTGCCGTTGCCACTTAACCAAATGCCCAGAAATGTAGAACGGGAAGCTTATTTGACAGAAGCGTAATCTCGGTCTAATGTTAGACTACATTGCAAAAAATGTACCATGCATTCATAACCTCGTGATTCAGTGAGAGTGAGTCCAAAACATCGGAAAGTAGGCTATGTCTTGTGACATTTCTCTATTTACATTTTGTAAAAAGAAAAATCAATAGCAACCTGCCGTTATAATAGCAATCTGCCATAGAACAAGTTCTTAAAGGGAATGTGAGATGACGCTCTGATCGGTTTATTGCATGTTACGCCCAAACCACACCTATGACTAATGAAGCTACTTCAGACCTACCCATTTTAGATTTGCATCGTGCGCAAGAGTCATTTATCCCGCCGGTAAAATAGCAACAGTGCCCAGGACCCTCCCACAATGTCACTTGCGTTTTGTGTTTGATACTTGCATTTCAGATCGTTAAAATAGGGCCCATGGACTCCATTAAATGTTTTGTTGAATGCTGTCCATTTATTTATACATATTTGTGTTTACATTTCTATGCATTGGCATTTTGGTTTTGTTCTAAACATGTTTAAATGTCCCTTTATGGGTTTGTTACGCCTCTCTCTAGTGTGGGTTGTACGATAGGGTTTAGTATAGGTAAGGCTGGTATCCAGTAGATTGGTTTGAGTAAATGATTACGGACAGCCGTGGCCTCTTAGTTTAGCCTGGTCCTACCAGACTCTTGTACGTACATTTCATTTGTACAGAAAGTCTGGCGTATTACACTCAAACTAGTGCAGGACATCAACCTCATCGTTCTTAGCCACTCTCTCTGTTCGCTGATTGGACTGGTAAAAAATTGTTCGGAGAAAATCAGGGAATATGCCGCAAACCCAGACGGAGTACAGAAGGAAAATAAAGTATGTAGCAGGGCGGAGCCAGGCTACTCTTAGTTAGGTTAGTATTCAGTATTTATACAACCCAGACTAGAGAGAGGTGTGGGTCACTGTAAATGATGTTGCGTTCGTGAGTGGTTTATGTTATATGTTGCTTCAGTAATTGATTGCCGCAATATTTCTTATTTGTTCTTGCTACCATGTGCGTTAACAGGAATATTTTAATGAGCTTATCTATTGAGTGGTGTATTTGTTTCACATTCTGTTGAGAAGATGTCCGGGAGCTACAAACAAGTGAGTTTCTATAAATATTAGAGTCTGAGGGCTAGATTTATCAAGCCGTTTGCGCCTGTTTTCAGGCGCTAATTGGTCGCAAAGACGGACGTAACCAATGCGGGCTATTTATAAACCAGGCGCACTTGGGTAAAATCGCAGATTGCGTGCCACATGAGCGACAAGAGACAAGTTGCGCTTTCAATATGCGTTCGTGGGAGGGTCATGGGGAAAGTGGGAGTTCCACGCAAAAAGGTGGGAGTATACGGTAAAGTGCGCCTAATTATATATTCCGTGGTATTTACAAAGACTGCCAGTAAGAGCGCGCCTCTATTCTGCGGGGGGAATTTACCGCCTCTTAAAAGCAGGTGTAAACCAGCAAGCGCATTTCCCTGTGCGTTCAAATATAGCCTACGTCAATGGCAGAAGTGACAGCAACAACTTCCAAACATAGCATCAAATAGACTTGGCTCAAAAAAGACATATGCCTCCATCTGTTCCATTTTTGATAAGCAATTTGCGATTGTTGACCTAGCTATATAACACTCTTTAATTACTTAACGACATCGGTTGACTTTACATATTAAAGATATAGGCTGAACATATATGCCAAACAATGCCAACTGAACAGTATTACAAACCACACATACCTTCATTCTCATTCACCTCTTCAGTATAGTTAGCGTGTCTATTTCTGGTGGACCTGAACCGGTTCTCCTCGATTGTGCCCGGTTGTACGCAACCTTCTCTTTTCTTCTGCGCTTTATGTCTTGCCACCGTTAATTTACCTCCTCCAATTCTCTCCGTGTAGATGATA
>JACXGM010029077.1:0-13799 GCA_016801145.1 Umbra pygmaea
AGCTGACATGGCACCCCAGACCATCACTGACTGTGGGTACTTGACACTGGACTTCAGGCATTTTGGCATTTCCTTCTCCCCAGTCTTCCTCCAGACTCTGGCACCTTGATTTCCGAATGACATGCAAAATTTGTTGTTGTTTTGTTGTGCTGCTTCTCTGTAGCCCAGGTCAGGCGCTTCTGCCGCTGTTTCTGGTTCAGAAGTGGCTTGACCTGGGGAATGCGGCACCTGTAGCCCATTTCCTACACACGCCTGTGCACGGTGGCTCTGGATGTTTGTACTCCAGACTGAGTCCACTGCTTCCGCAGGTCCTCCAAGGTCTGGAATCGGTCCTTCTCCACAATCTTCCTCAGGGTCCGGTCACCTCTTGTTGTTGTACAGCGTTTTTTGCCACACCTTTTCCTTCTCACAGACTTCCCACTGAGGTGCCTTGATACAGCACTCTGGGAACAGCCTATTTGTTCAGAATTGATGGCCTTCTGGACAGCAGTCAGGTCGGCAGTCTTACCCATGATTGCGGTTTTGAGTAATGAAACCGGCTTGGAGTTTTTAAAAGCCTCAGGAATCTTTTGCAGGTGTTTAGAGTTAATTAGTTGATTCAGATGATTAGGTTAATAGCTCGTTTAGAGACGCTTTTCATGATATGCTGATTCTTTGAGATAGGAATTTGGGGTTTTCATGGGCTGTATGCCAAAATCATCAGTATTAAAACAATAAATGACCTGAAATATTTCAGTTGGTGTGCAATGAATCTAAAATATATGAAAGTTCAATTTTTATCATTACATTATGGAAAATAATGAACTTTATCACAATATGCTAATTTCTTGAGAAAGGGTCAATGTAGCTAGCTATCAGGAGATTTTGGTAAATGGTTTACTGACCATGGTATTACTGTGCTCAATTGGCCTGCCAACTCTCCTGACCTGAACCCCATAGAGAATCTGTGGGATATTGTGAAGAGGAAGTTGAGAGACGCAAGACCCAACACTCTGGATGAGCTTAAGGCCGCTATAGAAGCATCCTGGGCCTCCATTTCACCTCAGCAGTGCCACAGGCTAATTGCCTCCATGCCACGCCGCATTGAAGCAGTCATTTCTGCAAAAGGATTCCCGACCAAGTATTGAGTGCATAACTGAACATAATTATTTGAAGGTTGACTTTGTCTTTTTTTTGTATTACAAACACTTCTTTTATTGGTCAGATGAAATATGCTAATTCTTTGAGATAGGAATTTTGGGTTTTTATGAGCTGTCTGCCAAAATCATCAGTATTAAAACAATAATTACCTGAAATATTTCAGTTGGTGTGCAATGAATCTAAAATATATGAAAGTTTAATTTTTATCATTACATTATGAAAAATAATGAACTTTATCCCAATATGCTAATTTCTTGAGAAGGACCTGTATATACATATATATATATATATATATATGCCCAAATATCGTGTAGGTCCCACTTTGGCTGCCAAAACCGCAGCCCCATATGCAACAAACTTCAATGTACTGTGTTCTGGCACCTTTTCTATCAGAACCAGCATTCACTTTTTCATCAGATTTGAGCTACAGTAGCTTGTCTGTTGGATCGGACCACACAGGCTCCCCACGTGCATCAATGAGCCTTGGCCGCCCATGATCCTGTCACTGGTTCACCGGTTTTTCTTCCTTGGACAACTTTTGATAGGTACTGACCACTGCAGACCCCACAAGAGCTGCAGTTTTGGAGAGGCTATGACCCAGTCGTCCAGTCATCACAATTTGGCCCTTCTCAAGGTCGCTCAAATCCTTATACTTGCCCATTTTTCCTGCTTCTTTATTTTGTCCTCAAAGTTGATGTATTAAAAGTAGGGTTGGGTACCGAAACCCGGTTACACTATGGAACCGGTTCCTAAGCAACCGGTAGGAATCGAACCGGATCAGAATGCAAATTTCGGTTCCTAATTTCAATTCCACTGAATGTGTCGACTGAAGTATTTTCCCTCTGATGCTGCGTAACGGACGTAAAAAGATCACACTTTCTCTGTAGTCTATCATTAGCTAGATACCGTAAATATAGGCTACTTTTAAAATGCCAAACTTTCACAACTTTCATCCCGGAGTTTGCAAGTTCAAATCCAGATGGATGCTTTGTATTTTTCTACATTCCAGTGTGATGCAAGCATGTTGCACATTATATATATATTTTAGTAACGTTAACCCTAATAATAACCTTTAACCTCAGTAACAACATATACAATCAATGGTAACCACATAGCTAACCTTAACTATGAACGTTAATAAATTTAGAATGCTATGGAATGTGTGGAATGTTCTTGCATGAACCGGCGAAATGAAACATGCAGTTGCAACTTAATAGAAGGATGAATATAGCCAGGGGCGTATCCAGGGGGTGGCCTGGGGTGGCCAGGTCCACCCCTGAAAGCTCATTGGCCACCCCTGTGGCCACCCCAGATCTGATAGGTAGTTGGTCAATTTCATCAACACAAGAAACAAGAGAAATGCTGTCAATCAATCATGACAGCTGATTAGTTGATTTAGGTCCCGTTTTTAATCTTTACAGTCTTATGCAAAAGTTTAGGCACCCCTGACAATTTCCATGATTTTCATTTATAAATAATTGGGTGTTTGGATCAGCAATTTCATTTTGATCTATCAAATAACTGAAGGACACATATTTTGGTAGTGAAATGAGGTTCATTGGATTAACAGAAAATGTGCAATATGCTTCAAAACAAATATGACATAAATTTGGGCACCCTTGTCATTTTGTTGATTTGAATAACTACCTAGCACTGATTAATTGGAACACACAATTGGTTTGGTAAGCTCATGAACAATTGAACAGGTGCATCCAATCATGAGAAAAGTTATTTAAAGTGGCCAATTCAAGCTGTTGTTCTCTTTGACTCTTCTCTAAAGAGTGGCAACATAGGGGCCTCAAAACACCTCTCAAATGACCTAAAAATAAAGATTGTTCAATATTATGGTTTAAGGGAAGGCTACATAAATCACAGAGATTTAAGCTGTCAGTGTCCACTGAGGAACATAGTGAGGAAGTGGCAGGCCAAGTAAAATATCAGAGAGGCAAAGGCGAAGGATGGTAATAATGGTCAAAAACAGCCCACAGACCACCTCCAAAGACCTACAATATCATCTTGCTGCAGATGATGTCACTGTGCATCGTTCAACAATTCAGCACACTTTGCACAAGGAGAAGCTGTACAGAAGAGTGATGTAGAATAAGCTTTTTCTGCACACACGCCACAAACAGAGTCACTTGAGGTATACAAAATTTGGACAAGCCACCTTCATTTTGGGTGCTGTGGACTTATGAAACAAATATGGAGTTATTTGGGGTGTATGCATGGCGGCAAAAGAACACAGCATTACAAGACAAACACTTGGTACCCACAGTAACGTTTCGTGTAGGTTCCGTCATGCTGTGGGGCTGTGTGGCCAGTGCTGGTCCTGGGAATCTTGTTAAGGTTAAGGGTCAAATGGATTCCACTAAATATCAGCAGACACTTGACAATAATGTTGAGGAATCAGTCACAAAGTTAAAGTTATGCTGGGGCTGGATATTTCAACAAAACAACTACCCAAAACACAGCTCAAAATCTAATCAGGCATATGCAGAGGAAAAAGTACAATGTTCTGGATGGCCATCCCAGTCCCCAGACCTGAATATCATTGAATATTTGTGGGGTGATTTGAAGTGGGCTGTCCATGCTCGGCAACCATCAAACCGAACTGAACTGACCTGGAGATGTTTTGCAAAGAGGAATGGTCCAAAATACCTTCATCCAGAATCCAGACACTCATCAAGCCATCATCTGTGTTACCTGTATTGTTACCTATGTTTGTGTTAAGAAGTAGATTCTATATAATCATGTTTAAATACAGTTTGAACAGTTTAGAATGGTATTACTATTAGAGAGAGTTGTACAGCTATAGTTGGGGCCTGTTGGAGGATTCTAAGACATATAAGACAGACAGGGAGAAGATTCAGGGTCAAGCCAGATAAATTCAGGTTCAAGCCAGATAAGACTTTCCTTTAGGAGAGTAGACAAGGAAGCAAGGCCAAGAGTGACAGAAAGAGCCCTTACAGTTCTTATATTATAACATCAGAATAAGCTGTAGCTTGTGGCTTAGGACTTATAGCTTATAACTCTGTTACATATTGGACTGCTTATAACTATATGATATATTGTAGGTTAGACTGTAATTCCATCACAGGTCTAATACATGTAGATGCCATTCAGACTAATAGAACAGGACATTTTACTGACAGGACATTAGATAGATAAGGGTTACTGTGTCATTTATTAAACAAATAGCAAGGCCAGTTGATTAGACGCTAAGACAGAAGTTAAGGTGACCAGCACATGTTCTCGCATGAGACAGTCAAGGGTCTGAGGAGATTCTTCTAGGTGGTGTGTGAACAACAATGCTAAGGCTATATAATCCAGTTCCATATTATCATTCGGGGCATTTTTCCCAACACGAGAGTCTAACCGAGTAAGTAGATATCTGATTTCAGGGGTGCACATCTTTCACCTTTCTCTGTACAGTCAAGTATTTATGCCATATGCACAATTACCTACAGAATCCTTAAAGAAGCTGGCATTAAAAGTCAAATAAATAATGTGCAGCAGCTAGTGAAATAAACTCTTCAAATATGTCATCTGTGAGTCTAACCGTGTAAGTAGATACCTGATTTCAGGAGTGCACATCTTTCAGCTTTCACTTTACAGTCCAGTATTTATGCCACATGCACAATTACCTACAAAATCCCTATAGAAGCTGGCATTAAAAGTCCATTAAATAATGTTGTGCACCAGCTAGTGAAATAAACTCTTTATAGTTGTATTCTGTGAGTGTAACTGAGTAAGTAGATACCCCATTTCAAGGGTGTACATCTTTCCCCTTTCTCTGTACAGTCCAGGATTTATGCAATATGCACAACTACACACAGAATCCTTAAAGAAGCTGGCATTAAAAGTCCATTAATTTAATGTTGTGGGGCAGCTAGTGAAATGTAACCTAGTAAGTAGATATGTGATTTCAGGGGTGCACATCTTTCACCTTTCACTGTACAGTCCAGTATTTATGCCATATGCACAATTACACACAGAATCCTTAAAGAAGCTGGCATTAAACGTCCATTAAATAATGTTGTGCAGCACCTAGAGAAATAAACTCTTCAAATATGTAATCTGTGAGTGTAACCGAGTAAGTAGATACCCCATTTCAAGGTTGTACATTCTTTAGTTTTTGCCGTATAGTCCAGTATCTATGCGATATCCACATTTACCACTACAATCCTTAATGTAGCTTGCATTACACAGGATTCTGTGTGTTTATTATATATTTAAGCAATCCAGATTGCAAATGTAAATGTTCCTATTAAAATATTACAAGTTAGTAAATATGTCACACTATTCTAATATAGTTTAGGTGCATATTTTCGAAATGTGTAATGTTTCCATATTTGTTATGCAATGTTTATCGTGTTGAATCAAGCGCTATTATTTTGAAGGCGAAACTACGAAAGGCTAGGAATCCACTAAAGAAGCTGGCTCCCTAAAGAAGCTTGCTTTACACTGGTCGGAACGAAACATAGAGAAGGCTAGAGGTCCACTTACCCTCCCCTAACCAATAACATATAAGGTACTACCGCTGAACAATATAACTGGATTTGACACTTAATCATCCTTGTATTCCGGTGACTGAGAGAGCCGGAAGGTCCTCGAAGATGGTGTGGGTGTGACACTTGCTAGAGAAGGCATATATGGTCATTTTTCTGCTAAAGTTTGAAGCTGGTTTAGTTAGCATACCAACTCAACATTTATTTCGTTGTTACTTGTTAATAATGTAACTGTTTTTTATTATCAAATTATTGTAGTTGTGTGTTAGGTGACTTAGGTTTAATTATTATATATTTAAGTAATCTAAAATATTAATATATTGTTAAATTCAAATAATTTTCTATAAAAAAACTCTACAAGAGCCTTTCTTTAATGTTATTTTTTCAGGTTTTCAAGAATCGGTTTAGGAATCGGAATTGTTTTAAAAGTACCTGTTCAGCATCGGAATCGTTAAAATCCAAACGATACCCAACCCTAATTAAAAGCAGTAGAAATAGGCAAGCGCAAGGATTTGAGCAACATAGTTGTGATGGCTTGACGACAAACAAGGTATAAAACATGATCACAGACACATTGCTAATGTTTGTTTCTATACTAATTGTTAACTTACCAGTTGAGCAGAAAACATACCATCTTATTATTCCAACAGTGCATCCATAGATCCAGCAATTAATGCATGTATTTTCCCCCAGACTTTACTTAGTCTCTTAGCTAAACTTCAGTTTTTTGTGTATTCCTGATATTGGCTACATTTGTACAAGTCTTCAGTCAGCTGGATTGCTTATCCTATTCCTACTTTAAATAATTGGCCACTGTATCTTCTGCCGGTGACAACAATTCAGCTGTTGGCCAGAAATGAACCCATTTACCGTTAAGCAGCTCTACATATTATGCTTCTTTGCATTGGAAATCCCAAGCTAACTGGCATATTACATTATATATCACTCACCTATCAACCTTACGTTTTTTGCTAGCTTTATAACTAGCTAGCTCCTTTCTGGTGTCATCTCATTATTCTTATCAAGCATCCTTTCTTGCATTAATGGCTGTCTTGCTATGTACAATCACTGGACAACAACATAGATGAGCTCAAAGCAAGATTAGCCTTCCAGTGGGACATCAGACACTGTAATATCCTTAGTTTTTCAAAGACATGACTTAGCCCACACTATCAAAACGGAATCTATACAACCGTCAGGATTCACAACATTTTGGGCTGATAGAATTAAATCTCTCTCCAGTAAGTGCAGAGGGGGTGGCCTATGGATGTCAATTAAATGAACCCTCTAGTCCCCTAAACAGCTAAAAATAGTTGTGCCATCATGTTTCCAACCTACAGCACTCCACACTCGGCCTGCCGCATCTCAAAATCTGACGAAAATCTATTAAAATGACCTTTGTCGATCTGAAATGACGACAGATTCAGCAACTGTATGGCCTTTTTCTCACATAACATGTTTTCCAGAAACATGTTTCGGTGAAATATTTTCATGAAATATGAGATTGTATTCAGAATGAGATGCCATTAGTCTGTTTTGAAATTCGGGAGCATCCAGACCCACGTGACGCGTTCGTCCAATCAGCTGCCATGTGTTGCGTTCATCCCGCTTGTCATTTTTGGTAAGTGTTTTAACATAGGTGTTGATAGTTACACAACGGCAGTAAGTGGTTTGTGTAAAATTAACAGTGTACCGATGAACCGTGCAACGCACACACGCTCCGAACCGAGACAAGCAAACCAAATGGTTCGGATGTTTTTTCATGAACTGTACCATCCCTAGTCAGAGGTAACTCAAATAACCACTTGTTACCACTAAAGACGCAAAATGTTGTAGACGCAAAATGGCCAATAACATTGCTCTGCTGCAGAGAAAAACTGGGCGTGCTCTTCAGCCATTATGAGCAGCCAATAGCAGTGTTGCTGATCAACGTTTCTACTATCGATACATCTCCCCTTTTATGCCAACGCACGTACGTGCAATCATCTCAGATGACTCAATCCAGCGATACAAATTATAAACGGCAGGTGTGTTCGAAGAACCTATTGTGTCTTTTGATCTCGGATGTATTAAGCGACGTACGAAGAACGGAACCCAGATCACCGTTTCAAATTATAAATTGTTCACAAAGTGTATTTATTAAATAAATTAAAAAAGGAATGTCCAGTGTTTGACACTGACAGTCTTATTATTCTTATTATTCAGACTTACAGTCTTAGTCTTATTGGACTCATTTTAATTCAGCAGACTAAGTCTGAGCCATAGACAGTGGACTTTCCAAAAATCTAACTGAAAATTTTGTTGAAAACGTAACATTTCAAGACACCAAAATACTGTCTTTTGAAATACTTTTGTGAAATATTTTTCATTCCACTGTTTCTGCATATTATAGACATTTACTGACACAGAGAGCAAATATGTTAGATGAATCACCTTTAAGAGAGTTGTTGGGAAAGTTCAGCAGGTTTCTAGCCTGGAAAAATCCAGACCCAAATCCTGAACGATTAAGGGTCTGGGTTCGAGTAATGTAAATGACTCAACTCGCGAGGCGGCACCAAGCGTGCATTTGAAAATCTCACTGTACGCAATTGTATAACACTACGACCAATCACCAGTGGGTTTTCACTAACCCTATGGCGGAGCTTACTGGTAGATAAAACTATTGCCGTATCAGGTCGCAAAACAGCAAAAACGTCCTTTTATAAAAAAGGAACGATTCGAGCCCTGTCTTTTGTTCCTCTTTTAGACAAAAAGCCAAGTCTAACTCGTTCATTGTAGTGGCCCAAGTCGTTTTAAACAACTGGTGTTAATCTATAGCTATAATCTATATACAATGTTTACTAATGACTTCGAGGTCGCAGAGCTGTCGTGTCGTCATCTGTTTAACAAGCCTCTGGCACGCCTATATCAGCTACACCGATGTGATTGGTGCAGCTCGGACACAAGGGCATAGTTAATGAGCAGAATTACTTGGTGCCAGAGTAACTTGCTGAGCAAATTCAAATTGTGCTCTCGCGAGAACTCTGGATTTCCAGGGTAGCAGGTTTCAAGACTTCACCACTATAATATAGTAGATTGGGTGGGGCTTCCAACGGATGTCCCTAAATGGCAGTGCATGTGAGCGTACACATCATAACCGTTAACCCAAGAATGCACCCTCTATCTATCTCTATGGTGTTAAATGGTCTTGCCCTTCCCAACAAAGGTCCAACGTATGGTTCATGGATCCTACCTATGTGTACACATTAATGTTTAATATGCATGCTGCGGCGAATATTTAGAAGGAATTTTGCACTTACTAATTTTAAACAGATTCACTATTTCTTATTAAACTTATAGCTAACGTACACCCAAAGAAACTGCACACAAAATATGCGAGCAAATTAATATTATCTCCGACAACTTTGCATGATAACAGACGGTAAGACATTCCTTTAAATACAGGATTTCATTACAGGCTTTTGAAATATAAACATGTTAATATTTGATAACAGATATGTTAACTTTAACCAGTTTAACATGCAGATACACTTTTTGTGTAGCTATTTGCCAGCACCGGTGTAACACCGGCAAACGTTGTTCCAATAGTTAGGCTGAAAGTAAATGCTTTAAATTATTTTCAATATTCATAATCATGTTTAGAGACCATTTGTCAACGAACTACTCTTTATAACACCGCTATATGCCACCTAACATATGCCACCAGTCCATGAGCAGGGTTGCCAACTCTCACGCATCTGGCGTGATTCTCACGCTTTCAGCAGTAAAAAAAATAAGCGTTCCCATTCTATTAGTTGTTATTTTGCATAAATCGTGGTTTATATTATAGTAAACAAAGACTGACATTTCTAAGATTAGGGTTAGGATTACCCAAAGTGTTCGCCGAGCGCGTACTCAATGACATTTTACTGAGTCTCACGCCAGCCAACGTCCCAAAGTTGGCAACCCTGCATGAGATAAACATGTTCTGATGACTGTATAGTAGACTGTGAACAGTTGAGACATGCGTACAGTAAGACACCTTAAATAACTTGATTTATGCAGCAAGCACAATTTTGTGATTTTTGCTGTGCACAAATTAGTGTCCTCTTTGATCGTGGGAAAGTTGAACAATGGTAAATGGTAAATGGACTGCATTTATATAGCGCTTTTTGGACGCATTTCCGATATAAAGATATTTTTAAGTTTTAAGTTGATTTTTTTCTAAGGTAAGACGTTCACTTCACCATGCACACTCCACAATGAATAGATTATTTTCCATATGTGACTGTTAAACGTAACAGGTATCATATTAAACGTTATTCTGTGCCCTTAAAACTGGCATAATGGTTTTGTGCCATGCAAGGTCATTGCAAAATCTAGAGAAATGTGCAAGGTGGCCAGCGGGGTACAGATGAGACACACTGTATAAACTGTCCCAGCAATAGAGTTCCATTAACACGCTGCTTAGCTTAGTTGTTCAGTGTTATGACAACAGTTTAAACGTTGTAGCCAGCATAGGATGCGATTAGATATTTGTGATATTTAAACTGTGTATTTTCTTTATTTGTCTTTATTTATTATATTTGCAATGAACGGATAGTTACATTTACATCAATAAAAATGGGTGTCTCAACTGTACCATGGTACAGTTGAGACAAAGTTGAGACAAAAAGCAACTTATTTTTATAAGCTAATTGTGGAAAATATAAACTACTTATGGATATTATTAATTGTTAATATTTTAGTCTACAAGCTAATGAAATGTCATGTGGCATGGAAATTCACTTATTTTCAGTATCTATTTTTGTGTGAAAAATCAAAACGCAAAAAGTGTCTCAACTATACTCAGTCTACCCTACTGTATACGAAACCGTGTTACAACTGTCAAAAGATGTCTTATTGTCTAGCATATTTAGTAAACCTCGCTTTGCCTCTTACTTTCTGTATGCTGTAGGAATGGCCGGATCAATAGGCTACAAGTAATTTTTGTACAGTCTCGATTCTGAAAATAATTGTGTGAGTACTGGTGCTCTAGATGTAGCCTAATTATTGTAAACTGAAGTAAATTTGGTTTCATGTTCAGACATTCAAACTTAAACAGACATTTTCTAATTAAAGGTGTAAAAATCATAATTCTGTGATTGTCACATGGTTCTCAAACAAGATATGATTTTTGTCAATACATGTCTGGCGTACTTTTACAACCTTTTTTTTTAAAGTTCTAGTTTGATTTTGATAGAAATACATAAAGTCTATAATTTCGCTTTTGTGGCTTTAAAGTCTATGGTGGAATGGTATTGAGAACCGTACCTAAATAGGGTGAATTGTGATAGTGAAAAGGAACAGTGAGAACAAAAAAATAAACACAGAACCAAAACTACCATCAAACACAATAGGTTTATTATATACACAAGGTAATACAGGGAAAAGGTGCTGAGCTTGAATAAAGTTAATAAATAATATGAAAAACCACTGAACTAAAAAATTATATACACGATCATCCATAACATTATGACCACATGCCTACTATTGTATAGGTCCACCTTTTGCCACCAAAACAACTGCTCCATATGCAACAAACTGTCATGCACTTTCTATCAGAACCAGCATTAACTATTTTAGCAATTTGGCCAGCCTTCCCCACTTGTATCAATGAGCCTTGGCTGTCAATGACCCTGTTGCCGGTTCACCACTTTATCTTCCTTGGACCAATTTTGATAGGTACTGACCATTGCAGACTGGGAACACCCCATAAAGTGTTGCAGTTTTGTAGATGCTCTAATGCGACATTGACAAGAGCAAGGATTTGGCTACAGTTTTGAGGTGTAACGGTATGCATAGCCTATGGTTCTGTACATTTTGCAGTTTGATGGTCACTGTATGTTTTCAGTGCAGTGCAAAAAATGATTGAAAAAAGTTACTAAAGAACAACTTTTTGTATAATTGGCAAAAGATGGGCACCTATCCCCAGCTATAAACGTTGCTCTTTTTATTTATTTTGCCTGATCAGATTCTGTTTATACGGGCTGCTTAAATACAGTGAGGAGACAAAGTTGTTTCTGTTTGCACAACTGCAACTGCAACCGAATGACTAGATTAAATGGACAAAGTAACATTGTGACAATTTAGAAAAATCGTTTGTAACATTTAGTTTGCACATGCATTGCCTCAGCTAGATTTTTTACTCTCTATTTGAGCCAAACAATTGTTTTCCCATCATGTACTGTATGTTAAATGTTTCATGTTATCTTATCAGAGGTGTCAAAAGTACAAGTAAAATTACCCGGCTAGGTTCACCCATTTTTGGAAGTCCCTAAATTGAACTCAAATGACCAGGTAATGGGAGTTCATTACTACCTATTCACCACACATAATCATTGTTTTACTCTTGGTATTCATTATATAGATCACTGATTAGTTATGATCTCTCCCTACTGTTCATTTTCATCTCAATTAGGAACTTCCCAAAACCTGTGAACTCAGCTGCGCCCATAAAAAGTACTTTTACTTTTACTTCTGACACCTATGATCTAAATCACTTTCTATACACGTCTGAGATATATAATAGTGACATATAGCCTAATATTTCTATAGCCTGATGTATAGAAATATTAGACTCTAGTTTTGCCTGAAGATGTAGCAGAGGTTTTTCCCATGTTGATTCATCACCACCATACGCCATTTTAGGTCTAGCTCTCCTTCTTGTGTTACTCTCACAAGGTTGGAAAAGGGCCAACAATAATTACAATGTTGATTTTGATGTGTGCAATGGCTGAGAATATACAAATATAGATATTCATATCAAGCAGATTTTTGAAGAAGCTTTAAATATACAGTAGCTAGCCATATATTTATTTATAATTTTTAATTTTGGTGCGGTAATGAATATGTACCATTGCAGCCCTACTACAGTCCCATTAAACATCTTAATAATATTAGCAACAGTGCTCACAACACTCAAAATAAGTTATGAGAATGTCCCTAAAGGGGTTCAAAACTCTACTTTGAATTCTTTTAGGCCTGTACCTCTCCGAGTTATGAGTATTGTACCCTTTGGCATGACCCTCAGGGACAAAACCATACTGGTCACTTGCAAACACTCAAAGTTACGAAATGTACCCTTAGGGAACTAATAATGTACAGCATTGTCCATCAGGGAACATAAGTGTACCATTAGATGTGCAGATATTAATGGTAAAAATATGGACCCATGCTGAAGGGTACAATAGTCATACCTTGGTAGGGTACAGCCCAAATGAAAAGCTTTGTATCCTTTTAGGTACATCCTCGTACCTTCATTTCTGAGAGTGCAGGAACATGAACTTCTTTAGAGATGTTCTTGTAGCATTGGGCATGCTTGGCTATTTTTTCTATCCTCAGACAACTCAGTTTTTTTCTCTTCTCCATGTTTAGTGTGATACACAGTGACATAAAAAAGCAGAGTGCTTTCTTCATACACCGAATTTAGGTGTATATTTTCATTATGATATGATTTTTTTATGTACCGCCATACCGGTTTATATGAATACACAACTTACAGAATGCTACGCTGCACAACACTGTTTCAGATCAGACCCTTTTCAATGTTGTGCTTCTAAAAACGCATGGTGCGACTGCGAGGCGTGGTGAGGGTAAACAGTAGTGCTCTGGTGTTACGTTATGGTGAAGATGAATGTCTTGCTGCAGAACTAGTAGAACATGATGTTGTTTGGAGGTTTTTGGTTTAAAAAAATCTGAAGTCAAACAAACAACAACTTTATGCAAGTTTTTTGTCGGGCTAAAGTTGTCGCCGGAGGCAACACAAGCAATTTGCTCCACCAACTTAGCCGCAAGATTGTCTTGGAATATCAAAAATGTATGACGTTAAGGGCTGCGCCCTCCACATCAGCAGGTACAATATTCATTCATCATGACAGTAAAATAGACCATCAATCTACTGCAATAATTCCTCTCTCAACCAGTAGAAAATCCTGGGAACACCTGATTATGCATGAAAAAAATAAAACTGGCGTCATATACCGTGAAACGGGTAGAATTTTGAACAATACCGTGATATACATTTTTGGTCATACCGCCCACCAAGGTTAGGGCTAGGAAATAGGAAACATAGATTTTTAGGTCAAAATTACTTCTGAAGGTACAAAAGACTGTGTGTGTGTGTGTGTGTGT
>JACXGM010029078.1:0-13788 GCA_016801145.1 Umbra pygmaea
ACGGTCGACAAAAAGAAACGTCCCGTGTCTTCAAATTAAATTACAAATTTCTCTGGATTTGAAAGTTGGTGGAAACATTTAGGATAATGTAAGTACACAACTAAGAAATATATATAATATATGTATAGTGATGTTTTCTTTCAATGCAAAGTATGTATTTTGTTATTGTTTTGATTGATATTACATATTGTACCTTTAACGCAGCTCTGGCCTCCTTTCCTACAGCCTTTGATGGGGTTTGGGCAGCTGCTGACCAACTAGCCTACTGTTTTGAAGGATTTTAGACTGACTTATCTGATTATAGCGAACAGATTGTAGCCCTGGAGCAAACAGCCACCCGTTTGGAAAAAGAGCATGCCTGATAGGCAGACTTCCTGTGGGCGGGGGGGGACAGCCCTAAACCACGCGTTTTCGTGGCCCGGTTCCACTCCGTCTGTGCTAAGGAGCCGGTTTTGCTTCGGAAGAAGAGAGAGGACATTGTTTACCAGGACAGGAAAGTCTTTTTTTTCCCAGACTTCAGCTCAGGATTGGCAATGAAGAGGGCTAAATTCCTCCTAGTGAAATGACTGCTTCATGAGAAGGGGATGAATTTTTCTCTGCGTTTCCCTGCACGCCTCCACTTTGAATATTCAGGGCAGAAGATGGTATGATTGGCACTTTGCTAATATGTGAGGCCATCCATTCTGTACTTCAT
Organism: Umbra pygmaea; assembly: GCA_016801145.1. Classification (NCBI taxonomy): domain Eukaryota; kingdom Metazoa; phylum Chordata; class Actinopteri; order Esociformes; family Umbridae; genus Umbra; species Umbra pygmaea. Next base: position 695 of record JACXGM010029078.1, read on the forward strand.
GTCGGTCTGCTCATTGTAATGCCAGCAGCAATCTGGATGCTTAGCATGATGGCGCAAACGTTCATGCTTTGTAACACGTGGGTCCGTGTGAGGTTAGGGGTCAGTAACGAAGGGCAGGATTGTCACAGAATTTGAGTTCTGAATAATTTTGTAAATAACATTTACATTTTAGATTTTTATTGTAGTTTTGATATATGGCACCATGTTTTTTGTCACATCATTCCAGGTAACACAGCCACCACAAGATGGCCGTAAACACCATGTTATGGTAACTGGGATATCACTGCTTTACTGGTTATCCTATTTTTGCACTGCTCTTCTGATTCTATATGAATGTTTATTGTAAATTTTGTCTTCCATATGTTCAGGTTTTTATTTTGATGTGTCATTTTTATCACATGAAGCTATTGTAATTATTTTAATAAGTGTTTAAACTGTGTTTCTATCCTTCTTGTTGTGTTAATAGATTGCATGTTCATTTGTTTAATACTATTAACAATGAAGCTTCCGCCATGTTGATGTAGATATTAGAGCTCTGTTCAGGTGCACTGGAGCTATTCTAAACTTTGCCTGCTGTCTCCATTCAATGTTGAATAGAGACCTGGGGCAGGGGTGCGGTGTCTGTGCAGGGCCGTAGCTAGAGGATTTGGGGCCCTCTGAAAAAATATTGATGTGGGCCCCTACCGCCCTCATACACTGCTGAAAATAAGAACATACCCAAGTAAAACAAAAGTATATTTAAATGTACTTGAAATGTATTTTATTTATCCTAAATATACTTCTAATATATTATTTTGGTATGTATATTTTGAAAGTATACTTCAAATATACTTAAATACATTGAATACATACTTATGGTTAAACATAAGTATACTAGAAGTATAATATTGGAGTATAATTTAAATATACTTTTTTTTACTTGGGCATAGTTAGGAAATGGAAGACCACAGACACAGTTCTTGTTAAGGCCAGAAGTGGCAGGTCAAGTAAAATATTGAAAGGCAAAGGAGGGTGAGAACAGTCAAAAACAGCCCACAGACCACCTCCATAGACCCACAACATCATCTTGCTGCAGATGTCACTGTGCATCATTCAACAATTCAGCACACTTTGCAAAAGGAGAAGCTATACGGGAGGGTGATGCGGAATAAGCATTTTCTGCACACATGCAACAGCCAGAGTCACTTGAGGTGTGCAAACACACATTTGGACAAGCCAGCTTTATCTTGGAAGAAGGTGCTGTGAACTGATGAAACAAAGATGGAGTTATTTGGTCATGACAAGGGGCGTTATGCATTCCAAGACAAACAGCATTCCAAGACAAACACTTGCTACCCAGTGAAATTTTGTGGAGATTCCATCCTGCTGTGGGGCTGTGTGGACAGTGTCGGTACTAGGAATCTTGTTAAAGTTGAGGGTCGCATGGATTCCACTCAATATCAGCAGATACTTGAGAATAATGTAGAGGAATTAGTCACAAAGTTGAAGTTATGCAGAGGCTGGATATTTCAACAAGACAACAACCAAAAACACTGCTCACAATCTACTCCGGCATTTACGCAGAAAAACAAGTACAATGTTCTGGAATGGCCATCCCATTCCGCAGACCTGAATATCATTGAAAATCTGTGGGGTGATTAGAAGCAGGCTGTCCATGCTCGGCAACCATTAAAACTAACTGAACTGGAGAATTTTTGCAAGGTGGAATGGTCCAAATAACCTTAATATGATATGATATTTCTGTTGGGGTGCCCAAATTTATGCACCTATCTAAGTTCATTTTGAGGCATATTGCACATTTTTGGTTCATCCAATACACCTAATTTTACTACTGAAATATTACAGTTTCCTTTAATTATTTGATAGATCAAAAAGAAATTGCTGATCCAAACACACAATTATTTATAAATAAAAATCATGGAAATTGTCAGGGATGCCTAAACTTTTCCATACGACTGTATATAAAAACGCACAAAAACATTGTCAAGTTATAAAACCAATTTAAAAAAGGACCAGCAATATAATAGTTTCCCCACCAGTCGGTGATAATTTATAAATCACAAAGTAAACATTAAGAAATTGACAAGAATGCAGTCAAATGTAAATAAATAAATATAATACAACCACTATAATATTTTTAATAAAGATTATATATGGAACTGCGTTATATATCTTTATATAAAGCCAATATATGTATCCATCTAAGAGCGGTTTGCTGTATTTGTGTTTTCTTGACTAATAAAATACTTCAACATCTGGCAGGTGCATTATTCTTGTGACATGCGTCGTGACTCTTGTTAATTTTTTCTGTGTGTTTTACAAACCAACCCTATTCACAATAGCATTATAAAGATGGGATTTTGACCACGTAATCATTCGGTCGATTTCGCTTTCAATCAGTCTCCTGCTCTTCGTTCATTGTCAACTTCAGCTGCCGCTTCAACTCTGATTGGTTCTGTTCACGAGTTGGGGTGGGACTTCATTGGCTCTGGGTCCATCTAATGTTTCTCACTAACTGAATCATTATACTTCGGATCTGACTAAACCATTTTAGGGAAGGGAGAGGAGCAGATATTTGGAAAGCTTCTTTAATCAAATTGCATCTTTCTGTGGTTTTCATTAAAATTTCAGGCATAGAACTAATATAAATATTAGAATTATTCACATAACAGGGGCCTATATAGAATAACTGCTGGATTTTGTGAGGCCCCCTGTGCAGTGGGGGCCCCCATAATTGTCACCACCTTTCACCCCACTAGCGACGGCCCTGGGTCTGTGTATGTGTGTTTCTATTTTTGTTTTCTCTGTTTATGTTTGTATCCTTTCTCTGTCCATTTTGTATGTTTTGCCTTAGGGATTTTTGCATATATTCGTCTTAGATGGCTAACAATGATAAAATGTTTGTCCACTCTCTGGAAAATGATTCCCCTCATTATTTCTGATGGCTAACCAATTCTAATGTTGGGGATAGTGAAGCAGGTGATGTCCCTGTTATATTCCTGAGTTGTAATGTCCAGGCTTTAAATTGCCCAATCAAGAGGTCCCGGGTTGTCTCCCATTTGAAAAAGCTTTAAGCAGAGGTACTATTCTTACAGGAGACTCATCTATGCATTAAAGACCATCCGAGGCTACAAAATTCTAGGTTTAGTCAGGTGTTCTATTCTCACTTCAATTCCAAGGCCAGAGGGGTTGCAATTCTTTCCAGATTCTCCATTTGGCACATCCCTATGCTAGTGGTCAATGTTTATGCTCCTAATTTTGATCATATGGATTTTGCCAATAGGTTGTTGGGAAAAGTCCCTTTGCTAAACACTCACTGACTGATACTTACAGGAGACCTGAACTGCATTACCACTCCAACCCCAAAATTGTGTCCTCCTCTAGCATGTCAAAGGCCTTTTCAGACTTTATGAGAATGGGCATACTGATCCATTGAGGTTTCAGAATCTAATAGCTTGTGAGTATTCTTTCTTCTTAAATGTGCTGTACATCATTTTTTCTCCAGTATTGACAGTTTTTTGGGTGATCACTTGCTGCTACCGAATGTAACATCCTCTGATTAATTACCAATTATTATATCAGATCATGGCCCCCTTACTCTTGACATACAGTTGTGGTCAAGGAATTTGAGAATACCACAAGTATTGGTATCCACATAGTTTGCTGCTTCAGTGTTCTTAGATATTTTCGTCAGTAGTTACTATGGTATACTGAAGTGTAACTACAAGCAGTCCCTGGGCCCTATTTTAACGATCTGAAACGCAAGTATCAAAAGCGAAACGCAAGTGATATTGTGGGCGTGTCCCGGGCGCTGTTGCTATTATGCCAGCGGGATAAATGACACTTGCACCCAACGCAAATCTAAAATGGGTAGGTATGAAGTAGCTTCATCAGTCAAAGGTGTGGTTTGGGCATAACGTGCTATAAACCAATCAGAGCGTCATCTTACATTCTTTTTAAGAGCAGGCGTTATTGTTCCATGGCAGATTGGTATTGATTTTTCTTTTTTACAAAATGTAAATATGTCTCAAGACATACTTTCTGATGTTTTGGGCTCACTCTCACTGAATCACGAGATTATGATTGAGGGTAATATTTTAGCAATGTAGTCTAACATTAGACTGAGATTACTTTGCTTACCTCACTCTTCTGTCAAATAAGTTATTCTCTCCCGTTCTGCTGCTGGAGCATTTGGGTTAAAGGACAACTCTGGCGTAAATTGAACCTAGGTGTCAATAACACATGGGTATCGAGTCGGCCATTCTTGGGGATATGTTTTCATGCTAATCGAATGTGGCCAGTTTTACCGAAACTGTGAGAACGTTGTAAGTCTACAGAGAGTTTATAACAAATATAGTTTAAAAGACCGTACCTTATACAGGCACCATCTTGGAAAAAGAGTCTCGACCAGTCGAACCAAACACAATATGCTCAATATATCAAATTATCGCACCGGCGTAAAACATCTTGTCTATTGTACTTACTCAGTGGATAACTGTCAATCTGGTCCCTCCGGTGTGGGTCGCCGCTTCCAATTTATTTTAGGAACATGGAAAAAAGTTTCAAGTACAGCCCTGTTTATCAGGGAGAGGAGATCTTCAGACATTGCATCTCTTGGGTGTCACGACGCAACAGGTCCCACTCCGTGCAACAACATGCACTCCTGTTCGGTGTCCATAGCTTTACATTGTCTGCAGGTACACCACCAATTTCCCGAAGTATGAGGCTGTGTTTCGGCATTGAGTACCACCAGCTCTCTCTCTCTCGTAGCCCTTGCACGGAGCTCCTGCAGCTCTTTGTCCATATATTCTTCAGTTGAATAATCCACCATCTCTTTACTGTGTATCCTGTGGTAGTGTCTGTTGCGTTCAGTGCTTCTCTTATAATGCGCTCACTGCTTTCTTCCGGAAACATCGATTCTGTGGGCAAGATTTGTTCATCTGGCAACACTAACCTGGGTTATCCTCTTCAAAAGAATAGCGCTCGTAATTTACAAGAATCAGTTTTAATTCATTGCATAGGTAGTGTGTTCATGTTTTGCTAAAAATAATCTATTGTTGGATAAAACAGACTCCAGTGAATTTGTTTTCACATGAGACACTGACAATATATTAATTAAAATTGTGTGTACAATGTATTTGGTAACGTTTTTAATAAAATAGTTATTAAAAACATGAACTTATAATTTCTTTGCTGTGTCATTTTATTGTTTCTTTACACAGGATACAGTTGTATTTGGTTACAATTTACTAGCTTTATAATGAATTAACGATTTTTGCAGTGAATTAAAACGAGCGCTATTTTGAAAAAACAAAAATTCCAAGTCGCAGTTCAGCTCACGTAGCACGGCGTTTGTGGTTCGACTGGTCGAGACTCTTTTGCCAAGATGGCATCTGTATAAGGTACAGTCTTTTACACTATATTTGTTATAAACTGTCTGTACACTTACAATGTTTCGGTTTGCATGTAGTGACCCTCATGATGCTACCATGTAAGTGTTGAGCTATTTGGAGTGTTATAAAATAGTGATTTATTTTGACTTCAAATAGGCCCTCACAACTAGCGTTTCAAATAATTATCAGTTCACACTGAAACAGACCACATTCGATTAGCATGAAAACATATCTCAGTACCCGTGTGTTATTGGTACATAGGTTCATTTTGCGCCGGAGTTGTCCTTTAAGTGACAACAGCACATGCATTTCAACATCACGTCTCCTTAACTCCTCTAATATTTCCTCATTTATGTCATCAACACATCCATGATTCAGTGTAAAGTGCCTCCTGTCCTATCCAAACACCTGATGCACATTTTCAGTGTGCCGAATGTTAGTTCCATTAGGCTACACTGCGTGTTTGTGTGTGTTTTCAATTTAACAGAATTTCACGCACTATTGCTGGCATCATAAATGGTGTCATCATCACCAGCCATGTCTTTAACGGATAGCGTTGTCCCCTTCACAGCCACAACATGGTAATATTTTTCCTTCTAATTATGTATGGATTGCAATAATGGGAACTGCTACATTGTGTAGATGAGAGGAGCACAGTGTATGTGTGTTGTGCACACGCTACATTATGGCCAAGCATGCGCCCTTAAAATAGCATCTGAATATCATGCCACTGACTTTTAACCAGGTTTTCCCTGGTCTGTTGCGGAATTGTTTTTTGGAACTGCAAGATAGCACCAGGGAACATTTGCGCCGCAACACGCCTCTTCTTTTTGCTGAACTGCCCAACGAATGCAAGTGAATTCCCAAATTTACCGACAAGCGTCTGTGGAGGGAAAAGTCCCCTATACGTCAGGTGCAAGATAGGAATGATACATGCGTTGGTGTAAAAAGTCAATTGCGCTGGGTGTAAGATAGTGTCAAAGGCATTTATTGACAATTACATTAAGTTTATGAAGTGTTGACCCTTATTTTAAGACCTCTCCAATCCACCCTGGTATGCTGTCATTTAAATTCTGAGCCACATCCTGACTGATAGCAGCACATTCTTGTATGATCAATGCTTGGAGTTTGTCAGAATTTGTGGGTTTTTGTTTGTCCACCTGCCTCTTGAGGATCGACCACAAGTTCTCAATTACCTCGTTTTGACCAAAGCTGGCTCTGGTTCTGAACTGGTGCTGATTCACAGTTGGTTCAACTTGCAAACCCTCTCAGGACCTGTTTGTTTTTCCACATACTAGAGAGCCCAGTGAACAACGTTGTTACGTCTTAGCTTTGCCAGAAATGCTAGCGCCAACTTCAAGCATAGCAACTACAATGGCGGACTACATCGTCTTTCTGCAAATGTTTCTCCTGGCTTTGCGATCCTATATTGGGAGCAGTGCTTGAAGTGGGAAAAAAAGGTGCCGGTACTCTCTTGCATTGGCAAATCATTATAACATTTGAGATTTCTACAGTGAAAAACAAAACTTGGAGGTATTGCTGGTACAACAACAATTTATTGTTATTTATAACAACATAAATGTATTTAAACAAGTTGTGTGTGTGTGTCCCTTGACCAACAGTCAGGCCATGCATGTCCTCATTAATGCTGGCAGTTCTGCTCACATCAACCTTAAAGGTCTAAGGGGTTTTAGGTCCGCCTGGCACAATGTTGACCTTTTGGCCCCTGGAAAGGTCAAACTTTGACTTACAGTGAAGTGCCTTATGGTTTTGGTCTCAGCAGACCCATGGCTACAACATGGATTAATGATATCCAACATCCTGAGCCATTGAATTTTATGTTTTATTACAGTTTTTCCCGATTGCTAAAACACGAAAAGTGAATGCCGAGACGAAAGCGTCGAAACCGTACCGTTTGCGTGCATGTCGTACACACAGGCACCAAACAAATAAACACATTGTCGGCATGGCACCATAAACAATTCCGTAACACATGGTGCAAAACACTACACACATTGGCCAATGATGAAACACTGTGCAGTCAGCACGTCCATTCAATAGTTAAAACACACACAACATTAGCAACACCACCGCACACACAGTAAAACACTTAACCTGTAACTGAACACCAATCAGTCACTATACATATAATTCAGGTATGAGCACCTGTCGTGAGACAATTGTGAATATGGAGGCTGAAGGACCAAGGAGAAGATGAGGAAGAGATGGGGAAGAGGGAGAGGAGATAGAGGAAGAGACTCTGGTAAAAAACGGACATCGGGACTGAAACATCATCAGCCAAAGGGCCATCAAGAACGTCGCCGGGCAGTGCGGGGGCAACATCCCCATGTGTGCCGCCATGGTCAGGGGGTCCTCCATCACCATCCCACCCTGGCTCCCTACAACACTGCACACATACTGACATTTCTGCATGCACTACATGCCGCGGTCACATAGTACCGACCAGGGCAGCCCATGTTCGTTGTCATCTGGGATAATGTCAGTTTCCACCGGGCTGCTCTGGTCCGAGAGTGGTTCGCCAACACTGACCATTTCATGGTGCTGTACCTGCCCCCTTATTCCCCGTTCCTCAACTTGATAGAGGAATTATTTTCGGCATGGCGGTGGAAGGTCTATGACCGCCTACCACATGCACGCGTGCCGCTCCTACAAGTAATAGAGGCATGCGGAGACATCGAGGTGGGGTCGATCCACGGGTGGATACGCCACGCCCGGCGATATTTTCCCCATTCCCTGGTGAGGGAGAACATCACCTGTGATGTGAACAAGGTGACATGGCCCGACCCCATTCGACGGAGTGATCCCTGACTTGTAATGGGAGTTGTTGTGCTACCTGTTCAATGTATAACTGAGGCTTGGTGTGGGGATAAAAACGGTTTAAAAACTACAAATGGCAGAAGTGTCTCGACTAAAGTTGACCAGTGTGTTGTGTCTGTTTGACTGTTTATTGTTCATGTGCATGTTGGCAGTTTTGACATGGCAGTTAGATGTTAATCTCCAAGTGTTATGTAAAGAATTCTTGTGTGTTGAGTTTTGACACGATGAGCATGTAAACCATGATAAATAAGGCTTTTTAATGCATATTGTCAAGCCCCCAGGGCTCCTGGACCAGTGTGCAAAGTTTGAAGGCCATTCAAACAAGTCAACATCAAAATGCTGCACCCATTTCTTACTATATTTCTATACGTTTTTGAAATCCCAGCTATCTTTTACTTCCTCTCTGTAATGTGTTTATTAAAAAAGGCGACCATCTAAAAAACATGACCGACTTTGAGGCGCCATAGCTCCGGTGTTTAACCAACAGGGATGAGCCACCACTCATTCTTTTCATCTGATCTTCCCCTTTTCAACGATACCAAACATGTACAGTTCACAAGATAATCGCGCTTCACACTTTAGAATGTCGGGAGACTGTGAAGGGTTTTAATTAACATTAGTTTGAAGCTCATGAATCATACCCAATGTTTCTGGTTGGACTTAAACCTCTGTTGACGTGTCTGTCTCTGCCACACACGTTATTTCAGTACCTTCCTGAAGCCAGGCTAACATAACTACTTACAAAAAGACATACTTCTTTTTAGTTTCTAGGTTTTCAGCAGGCATCAGATAGCTTTTTCTAACTGGTGTCTGTGGAGAAGCAAACTTCGGATAGGGTGGGCCGACTGCTTGCCTTTACGTGATTTGTCAAGAGATCTGAAGTAAATCATGTAGTGCCCTCTGGGTAGTGTAGTCAATGTAACGTTAGGGTCATTACCAATCTCTCTGACACTGACGCTTTCTCTGTCAGTGGTTGAGTATCGTCTACATGCGAGAAGTACCGGTACGCAAGAAAAAGTGCAGGTACACTTAAGAGAAAACTGTAGAAGTGTGGGTAGCCTACTGCATACCAGTGAGTACTGCCCCACTTCGAGCACTGATTGGGAGAAGAAGAATATTGCTTCAAACTTTTAATTATCTTTCTACTATCCTTCTAGATTTTAACAATGGCGGTCAAAAACTTCCTGTCGTGTTGTTTATCACAATAACCCCGCCCCCAGCCCCTGACGTGAGCGAGACTTGATAAAAAAATGGGTCTAGACCAGCAAAGAGTAGGTGCCACTCTGAAACCAGTTTTCCTGGTTGAGAGCCGGTTCTTTGGCTGTCGAAACATGAAGAGCTGGTTCAAAATAGGCACCAGAACCAAACTTTTCCTGTTCTTTCTTTGGTCGAAAAGGGGTGTATGGGATTAAGATCTGGGGACTTTCCTGCACATTTCGATATTTTGTTCCCCGAGCGACTTAGTTATACTTAGTCGTATGTATTATGTTCATTATATATTTATTAAAGTGTTATTAATCTCAAATGGCATTTTCTTTCTGAACAGGTTTTACTTGTTGAGATATCATTACTAATTTAAAGTATGATTTTACAATATAGGGTAGCCAGACACTTTCTACGTTCTCACCTATTTTTTGACGGAACAAAAATGCAAATTCATTATTTAAAAATCATACAATGTGATTTTCTGGATTTTTCTTACACCCAGCGCAATTGACTTTTTACACAAACGCATGTATAATTCCTATCTTGCACCCGACGCAAATGGGACTTTTCCCTCCACAGACGCGCGTCGGTAAATTAGGGAATGAACTTGCGTTCGTTGGGCGGTTCAGCGAAAAGAAGAGGCGTGTTCCAGCGCAAACGTTCCCTGGTGCTATCTTGCAGTTCCCGAAAACAATTCCGCCACTGACCAGGAAAAACCTGGTTAAAAGTCAGTGGCGTGTTATTCATATGCTATTTTAAGGGAGCATGCTTAACCATAATGTAGCGTGGGCACAACGCGCATACACTTTGCTCCTCTCATCTACACAAATGCAGCAGTTCTTTATTATTGCAATACATAATTAGAAGGAAAAATATTACCACATGAGGGAGGTCATTGTGGTGTCCGAAAATGTGAAAAAATAGGTATACATCTAGTGTACACATCTACTCAAATTATTCAGAATGAATTATTTGCACTGATATACATCAACCTCAAGGGAACCCATACAAGTATACACACGTAATTTGCGATGCAAATCGTAAAATCACCCATGTCTTTACTCAGAATTACTCAGGCTCAAGCCATGACTCATTTATGGCAACTTTGCCATGAGGAATCCCCCCTTGGATGGGTGGTTGTAAAGGGGACAACGGCTATCCATTAAAGACATGGTTAATGATGACACAATTTATGATGCATAAGTGCGTAAAATGCTGTTTTATCAAAAACACACACAAACACGCAGTGAAGCCTATAATTGAACGAACATTTGGCACACTGAAATGCGCGTCAGGTGTTTAGATAGAACAGGTACACTACTCAAATCGCACCATTCTTTGTGGTTTGTTGTGTTTTACGCAACATTTCCATGAATCATGGATGTGTTGATGACATTAATTAGGAAATATTAGCGGACTTTAGGAGACGTGATGTTGAAATGCATGTGCCGTTGGCACTTAACTTAAATGCCCAGAAATGCAGAACGGGAGAGGAAAGCTTATTTGACAAAAGAGTAATCTTGGTCCAATGTTAGACTACATTGCAAAAATATTACCATGCATTCATAACCTCGTGATTCAGTGAGAGTGAGTCCAAAACATCGGAAAGTAGGCTTTGTCTTGTGACATTTTGTAAATAGAAAAATCAATAGCAAATCGCATTATAATAGCTATCCGCCATGGAACAAGCGCGCCTGCTCTTAAAGGGAATGTGAGATGATGCTCTGATTGGTTTATTGCACGTTACGCCCAAACCACACCTATCACTAATGAAGCTACTTTATACCTACCCATTTTAGATTTGCGTTGGGCGCAATAATCATTTATCTCACCGGTAAAATAGCAACAGCGCCCGGGACCCTCCTACAATGTAACTTGCGTTTCGCATTTGATACTTGCGTTTCAGATCGTTAAAATAGGGCCCTTGAAGTGTAACTATGATAATAGTTTTACAGACCTCTACATGCTTTGTAAGTATGTATACATACTTGTTCTTCCCACTGTAAGTGCAAAAGCAACCGATTGCCTCATCATCATGTGAACAGTTAGGCCTAAAGCTAGCTAGTAACAACAATATGCAGCAAGAAGACTAAATCAAATCTCAGGGGCTGAGGTAGCACATACAATGGATATTTGCTGCTGTGACAAAACATCCTACGGGAGTCTTTCGGCCAGTGAACAGTCACTGATGTGGGTAGCTGCAACGATAGAGTCCTCCCGTGGCTCATCACTTAGCAAAGCGGGTGGATCATGGACAGGGATGTACTGGGACAAAAATTCACCTGGGACTTTATGATGGAGCGGCCGGGTAGGGGTTTGTGGCACAGCAATGTCCGTTGGCAAACGCACGCTGTATCTGTCGCTCCCCGCGTCCGTGACTCACCCTCTCAGTTTCTCCCTAGCTCATCTAAATATAGGGATCACCAAGAACTCTTTCTCTATTTCACTTCGGATGCTGCAGCCAGGAATGTAACTGGCCAACCGGCCGTCAAATTCAAATAATCGGGAAAACTTCTGAATGTCCCGATGGCCAGTCCGTCCCTGATCATGGACTTGTAGCTGGCTACTAGCTTCTGTCGTAACGTTAATGCTAGCAGCACTACATTAGCAGACTCAATGCTGGTGCTGCTATGTGCAGAATCTTCACTGCTTAGGATAGTTTGCTATTTATTTTCAAAAGCCTGAAAAAGGTTAACTTGTTTTCATTTGTGAATTTCTAGGGTACGTATTTGCACACAAAATATTGAGAAAATGTATCCAACCTTGCCAACGCCAGTAAGGATTATAACCACCAAAATGTTGATCATGCATTGACCTATAGCCACTATAGGCAGTGAAGTTAACATCAATCATCAGCATTCAAATGTCAAATGGCTCTCAAGCACTTTATTCAATTATAAAATAATCAAAAGACAGGATCTGATGTTGTCACAGTTTTATTATGCAAAAAAGATTTTGCTAAATCATTTATATAATATACGCATGGTGCGTAAACGTTTACGGCAGCCAGTGCCACTGTGTTAATGCCAGACATCCCAAGTCTCCCGGAAGATCCGGGAGTCTCCCGCATATTGATAGCGGCTCCCTGATGCCCGCAAATTAGTTAAAATCTCCCGGAATCTAGAGCGAGCAAGAGCACGCATGCGAGACAGAGACTGTGCTCCAAACCGTGTAGCGCGCGCATGGAAGAAGGAGAGGGAGCGAGACCTTGCGTGTGTGTGCTAGTGTGCATGTGTGCCTGATGAAGCGCATGTAAGACGCTTTGGGATACCTCCCTAAAATGACTTTTTGCAGATTGAGATGTCTGTAATGCACTTATAAAACGGTTGCCAACATTTTGTTTTGTGACATACATTTGTGTTCTTACTTCATGGAGCGTGCGGTCATCGTCTAACTTGAAAATACCCCCCACAACTCTTCTTGCATTAGCCATGTTAGTATGATACCTAAAACATGCAATTCCTAGCTACTCATTGAGATAGTTTACAACCAGGTCTGACCACTTACACTGAACAAAAATATAAATGCAACACTTGTTTTTGCCTACATTTTTCATGAGCTGAACTCAAAGATATAAGACATTTTCTATGTACACAAAACAACTATTTCTCTAAAATATTGTTCACAAATCTGTCTCATTCACAGGGTGAACATCCG
>JACXGM010029079.1:0-13673 GCA_016801145.1 Umbra pygmaea
GGGATCTGTCTCACCGGCACGTGCGCTCACACGCAGATAATGGACTATGTGTGTGAAATGTGTTTGCAAGTGAAAGGATTGCCCCTATTGCTCAGATAAGGCACAGCCAGTCAGGGATAAGGGGAACAGAGAGGAGGAGAGATGGAGAAGTAAGAGAGTCTGAGATGAGCGAGAGAAGCCAGGGCGGAGAGGGGGGGAACAAGAAGAAACAGATTGAGCGTAACGATGAAATCAGTTTTAACCACGGACATTATTAAACTCACAAGCTGATGAAGAGCAACCCTCCCTCACTCTTCTCTCTCTTCTCTCCTTCATCCCTTCTCCAACCATCTTTCCTCCCTTCATCTTGTAACAGGGTGCACAGCTTTTCCCAGGATGATCGTCATATGCTGCTCATAACAATAATAAGCTCTTTATATAACAGGATTATAATTAGCAAATGTATTTCGGCAGATGCTACAGGGCAACAGCCAGACGGCTGTCGGCTCTGTGGGGTTATCAGAAACATGCTCACACGCTCTGTGCACACATCCTCAATTTTATAATCAGTGTCCAAATGTGGACTGAAATAGCAGATTTGCATGTCATGTGTACTAGGAAGTGTTGTCAAAAGCTACATTTGTCAATATCAGCACTTGCTTTTATCGCAGCTATCTAATAAGCAAGATTTATTTCAGGAAATGTTGTTATGACGTGTAGTAGGAATACAAATACTGTAAACAAGATGTAAAATGTGAATAGTACAACCTAGGGAAACCAAAGGTATCAAAACAAGCTAGTTTGCATGCTGTACCTGCTCTCTTCCCTGTGATTACTTAACCCTCCATTGCTCTTTTCCCAGTCATGGTTAAAGGTCCCCACCACAAAACTCCCAACAGTAGTACCCCATACATACTTCTGAACAGTGTAGGCCTAAAACATTGCAGCAACATCACATGATAATACAACACCATTGCAATTAAAGGCAAATCAAGGGTAATAAGTAAACGCATACTATTTAAACTAAATGATGATAAAACACTTTGGATGTTGTTGAGCATGTACAAGTAAACAGGTAGGAAAACAAACATTGCTTAATACCTGATTCACTAAAGCCTGATTTCTTTGTTTTTCTTTGTTTATTAAAATACATTTTAGAAAAGCAGAATCCTCTTTTAGCACACTGTATAATCCATTTTACAGCAATGCATGGGAGCCGTAAACATACAGTACACCTTCTATGACCTACTACAACAGACAATCCCTTGAACACACAAACATACTGTAACACAGACCCTAACACAGACCATAACACATACAACAACACAGGCAATAACACAGACCATAACACAGACCATAACACACAACAACACATACCATAACACAGACGGTAACACAGACGGTAACACAGACGGTAACACAGACGGTAACACAGACGGTAACACAGATGGTAACACAGACCATATCACAGACCATAACACCAACCATAACACAGAACGTCACACAGAATGTAACACAGACAACAACACAGACAACAACACAGACAACAACACAGACAACACAGACAACAACACAGACCTTAACACAGACCTTAACACAGACCTTAACACAGACCTTAACACAGACCATAACACAGACCATAACACAGACCATAACGCAGACCATAACGCAGACCATAACACAGACAACAACACAGACAACAACACAGACCATAACACAGAAGAGGGGAGTCAACAACAGTAACTCTGTGTGTGTTTCAGCTGTCAGCAGACAAGATGTAGAAGCTACGGTCTGTGCATTGGATGGCAGTAATCTTTGATCTGAATATTCTGTGTGTGTTGTTGGCTTCTCGATGTCATTCTGTGTTTTCTGATGTGATTTCTCGCGTGCTTGGTTTGCACCGAAGATACGCTTTGAGGCAAACCACTCACGACTGTCCTCAAATCACTGCAGCTCTTTGACAGAACACTGTGTGATCGTGTGCGATTTGTGTGTTTTGCCTGAGTATGTGTATGTGTGACCTACAGGGATTAAATATGCCCCTTTACAGTGAATAACACAAATATAATGCATGCACGCACGTTCCAACCCACGCCCCACACACAAACACTCAGATTTGATAGCGTCATTATCGTCATAGGCGATTTTCTGCACCAGATTGGTCTATGCTAGGATGTAGGCTTGTTTAATATTTGGTCCTCTTTAATGTCTGGTGTGTAAAAGCTTGTGTATACATACAAACACACAGATTCATGCATAGAAGCACACACAAACACACACACACACACACAAATGTGTATGGTTGAATCGAAAGCATTCATCTATATGAAGTGAAGGATGGGATTAGCATGGTTTCTGCACATGAACAGTTAGAGTTACATATTATGGCTAGGATTACTTAGGCTAAGAATTACTGTTAAGGTTAAGATTAGGTATTAGTTCAGGATGGTGCAACGCATTCTCACGGCAAGAAGCGGGTAACCGTATGTAATGGAAATGTTGCCGCATTACGTAGGCAGACTTACGATATTGCCAATCACAATGTGAGTTTTATATTGAATCTCTGTTCTACAGGAACACTTCCAAGAATAGTCAAATCGTTTACAATTTAAAGTACTTGGGGAGCGTTTAGTTCAGGGATAATATGCTAGGTTAGTGAGGTTAAGTTTAGGTCAAGGTGAGGTTAAGTTTAGGGTAAAGTAAAGGTAATATGACTTTTTTTACTTCTCGTAAACATACGAGGCATACTTTTTCCTGCCTCCAGAAACGTCACGTGGACGTACAGTATGGTTTGTTTTTTACGATAGTGTAGTATTTTGTACTTATCGCCATGAGAACAGCCTGGATGGCAAGAAAAGATTATGGTTTAAAAGAGTTCAGAAGTAACATTAGCTCATCTCATAAGAAAGTGGCCTACTTACCGTCTAGTGGCCTACGCACCGTCCTAGAGCAAAACATTCACAGCGTCCCAGCAAGCCTCTTCAAATCTCTAGAGGCAGCGGGAATGTCATACAGGTTAGAAAACATTTTGCTTTGCTACTTTTTTGCACAGTGTGGAGTTAGATGCTAAACAACATGTAATTGCCATGATTAATTTGACATTAACATTTAATGTAATCTAATCTAACATATACACATCTCATAGCCAGCAAGTTGAGAAATCTGTGGTTCTGTCCCGGAGCAAAGCTGTTAACCTAAAACTATCCATGAGGAGCAAAACTATTTACTATCTATTTCTACTACCAGGTAGACTGGCTGACATACAGTCAGTCTACCTGGTAGTAGAACTAGAGAGTAAATAGTTTTGCTCCTCGTGGATTGCTTTCAAGTCACGCTTAGACGTTTGACCCACCTGGACAAATGCCTCTAAGTCAACCTGCAGTTAGTGACTGTTAACATCTATCTATTAAAATCTGATTAGCGATGACAGTTTTGGATTGTATTCGTGCCTTTGGACCTCACAACAAGTCATGTAATTTATTTTTATTGATTCATCCATTCATTTCTACTTTAAATCATATTTTGGTCTATTCATTTATTTTTCATTCATGCATTGAGTCATTTTTTCAATATCTGATTCAGTGGTTAGTGACTAGTGGCACCATGTTGCTTGGGTTGATGTTCAAAATAATGTTTCTAACATCAAATCCGACCCTTCCCTTTCCTACATTGTCCATCCAGTCACTCAAATAGCTTTCGCTTCTGACCAGATAATCTGCACCTGTTCCTCTGGTTGTGGCTTTGCCATCCAAACACAGAGAGCAGTTGACTAGGCTATGCAGTGTGTGTGTGTGTGTGGGGGGGGTGTGTTTGTGACCTGCAGGGATTATCTATGCCCCTTTACGGTGAATAACACACATTTAATGCATGCACTCACATGGTTCAACCCACGCCCCCACACAAAATCTTTTTTGACACAGTCATATAAACGTCATAGGCGGTTTAAATCACAAGCACCAGATTGGTCTAGGAATTCAACTGGTTGTAATGTTTGGCCCTCTTTAATGTCTGCTGTGTTCACAGACACGAACATGCATACATACAAACATAGCAAAGCAGACATTCATATTCGTAGTTTAATCATCAACAAGAACACACAGTCTCACATCAGTTTTTGATTTGTGTTGATGGGCAGCATCTGCAAATCAAGCGAAGAAGAAAGGTTTTTACGTCCAGTTCCTCGTCTGCAACGCCTCAGCAGGTGCAGGATGGCTGAAGATCATGGCTTTAGTCATTTTCATTGCTTTAACACCTGATATCTTTACATATTTTGGTCAAACAGTAAAGAAAACCCTCTACACAACTCAATTGAGTAAATCATGTAAAACACAATTACAACATTTGGTCACAGCTGATTCCTTAAATGTGGATATTTACTACATGAATTAAAAACTTTTCAATTCTCTGTGTGTTCAATCTGCATTCAGTCCTTATTCCTGCATGAAAGAGTTTGCAGAGTACAGTTTGAGTTGCTATTTCAGATAACTATCGTGGATGACAGTTGTGCCACAATGACTGACCATATTGTCAGCCTTTAGTTGAGAGAGGCTGGGCAGTGAATACAGCCTAATTTCAGAAGATCAATTGTGGCATCAATAGTAAGAATATTCAAGAACACTTTGGATGTCAATGTAAAGCATAAAATATACACTGACCTCCTCCAGAATGATTGGCCCAGTAGGTAAACATAAACCAAAAATGGTGTGAATTCACCTATGTTCATCAATTAATTAATAATTTGATTCCACCATCTTTCAAAAAAGAAATTTGCATTATTCTGTTGCTTTCCTCCCTGGGTTTTCCAGTCTGCCTCCTACCTGGTCACTGACAAATGTTCACTCTTCTGACAAGATAACTGGCATTTACAGTATTCTTCTGTGCTGAGGCTTTAACATGCCATCATAGAGGCCAGAGGAGTATGCTAATGTGATGTGTGTGTGATACTAGTTTTATTGTATATATGAAGTTAGGAAGTCATAGTAAAATCGGACAATTTGACAAAGTTGTTTTGCTGGTCCCCAGAAGAAATTAAACATACGTTTCAATGTTAGCTGTGAGACCATTTGGGTTAATTTTGCTGCAGGTTTCTATGGAGCTAAAAGAGTCTCAATAAAGATAAATGCACACACTACATTCACATATGCACACACAGGATTCATACATGCACACACATGATTCATAAATGCACACACATGATTTATAAATACACACACAGGATACACAAATGCACACAAAATTCACAAATGCACACACAAAATTTACAATATGCATTGACAATATGCATTAAAAAGCCTTATTCATCATGGTCTACATGCTTTAACACATAAAAATTAATTTATATATATATACATATGTTCTATAGTTTTTTGGGATAAATGTTTAATAAAACAAAATTCATTAACCTAGGATGTTGGATTTCATTCATCCATGTTGTACCCATGGGTCTGCTGAGTCAAAAACCATAAGCACTTTACTATAGGTCAAAGTATGACCTTTCTAGAGGCCAAAAGATCAACTTTGTGTCAGGTGGACCTAAAACTCCTTAGACCTTGAGGGTTGATGTGAGCGGAACTGCTAGCATTAATGAGGAGTCTGCAGCTACCAACCTTAACGTTACCTTAGTCCAGTGGTCCTCAAACCCTTCCATGGAGGGCCTATATGCAGGTTTTCGCTTTTACCTTGTACAAGCCTGATGGAGTAGCTCACTAATTGGTTAGGATCTCCCCTCACCTGGCAGTCTAGGTCATAATTATGCTCTAATTGAAGGGAAAGACCAAAAACCAGCATACACTAGGCCCTCCATGGAAGGGTTTGAGGACCACTGCCTTAGTCAATGACACCGATGTCAACAATAATGTGAGTAACAAAACACATCAAGGGACAAGGGACAAACACACACACACAACTTGTTTAAATTAATACATTTATGTTGTCATAAATAACAATAAATAGTTGTTGTACCAGCAATATCTTAAAAGTTTTGTTTTTCACTGTTGAAATCTCAAATGTCATAACCATTTGCCAATGCAAGAGAGTACATCAATGTCTATGATTATTATTACAAAAAAGCACACGACAGGATTCAAACCAATGACCTACCAACCGTAAGGCAGCGACACTACCATTGCCCTTTTCCAAACATATTGTACCTGAGATAATTAAAGAAATATGACTATGCAGCTTTATGTTGCAGCAACACATTTTTATCAGTCTTTACATGAGTGAATCAACTTAAATGTTACAATGTAATGTCTTTCATTGCTGAAATTTGAGCAGAAAATGCTTGGCAGAGGCAGAGAAAACAGTTGTCCTTTTATTAGTACTGTTAATCTTAGGTAAACACTCCCGGCTCCCGGCGCTGTGTGAACGCGTTCATGTGATTGGCTTATAAATAAACAATCCCCCACATAGTGTGCGTTGTTGTGATTGGCTAAAACAAGAGAGATATCTGATTGGTTGCAGATCATTCCCTGTTTAAAATGCATTTGTGTGTCAAGCCACATCAGGGGAGTCTCAAAATTCACACACAAATGCAGTGACGTTCACAGACCGAAAGCAGTTTGTAAATCAAGATATATTTGTGTGTGCATCAGAAATACATTTCTGAATCGTGTCCTGTGCATTTCTGAATATTGTGTGCATTTGTAAATTTTGTTTGCCTTTCTGAATTTTGTGTGTATTTATGAATTGTGTGTGCATTTGTGTATCCTGTGTGTGTATTTATAAATCATGTGTGTGCATTTATGAATCATGTGTGTGCATGTATGAATCCTGTGAGTGCATATGGGAATGAAGTGTGTGCATTTATCTTTATTGAGACTCTTTTAGCTCCATAGTTTCTACATTAGGGGTAAGATTTGGGCATACATGTTAGTTTTATTGAGGTTGTGGTTATGGTTAGGATTAGGTATAGGTCATGGCCAGTTCTAGCTGGGGGCAATCCCCATTATAATAATTAATTATAATGAATTACAAGCGCGATTATTTTGAAAAAAAAGCTTTTGTCTGTGTAGCTGTCTTAATATAGTTTTGCCAGGTGAACAGTGTTTGCCCCCAGCTAGAACCAGCACTGGTATAGGTTAAGGAGAAAGGGACTAGGCAAAATAGAGAATAATTTATTTTTGGTCCCCATAAGGATAGAAACAAATGTGTGGCTGTGATGATAATGAATGTGTGTGACATCCCATCTGCATGTCTCCAGCACTGTGGTGAATCAGCTTGGCTTTGGCGTATTCACTGGAGCGAACATGATTAGAACACACAAACAAAAACCTGACCTAGATCAACTTACACACACACACAAATGGGATGGTCGAATATTCACACACACACACACACATTTGGTTCCAAAGTTTGTAACCCTTGATAGGATTCCTATAATTGATTATATACTCATAAGAGGGTTTGGATTAATGGTCTGAATGGGACATAACAAACTGCTGGTTGTGTACATGGTTTAGGTGGTGTGTGTGTGGCTCCCAAGCATTAACATGCACATATGTGGCTTTCAGTGCTCAAATCCTCTATTTTGATTACCTCCTTGCTTCTGGTTAAAAATCAGTCTCAGATGGAACACATGGCCCAATCTGTAAAATGGTCTCTGTGGGATTTTGTTCACCTGGGGAAAATAGCATTGGCAGAAAAGTGAGGGGTGGATCCTGGCTTGGCATTGGACAGTGGAAAAGGGCACATACATACCAATGATTGACATTTCTGCATATCTGCTGTGCATAGTACTGTATGAATGATTGTGAAATGCTTAATCTACTGTAGGCAGAAACAAGATGGCAGCAGAGACATGCGATGGATCTAGTGTGCACACAAATAGTTTGGTTTGAACAGGTGGTGCTGTGTCCTTTAGCGAGACTTGGATTCAGCCACTGTTGTTGAAGAATGCATGTACGCATACTTACGAATAAACACCAGAATTTTAGCTTCTTCTCAGATAGACAGACTGGAACAATCTATTCATAGTTAAATATCATAGCATTCAGCTGTCCTTTAACCAAGGTTACTGATGTTATGCCAAATAAAATGCATTCCACTTTTAGCATGGATATCTTTATCTATAGTTTGGTCTCAGAAATATTCTTGAACCTATTTTCGGAGCAAAACATGAAATGTTTACTCTCCTTAGTCAGTGCCTGACCCACTTTAAAAAGCCACACTACTACAGTAAAACTCTGTTGCCTACAGTGGGAGTGGCACAGTAAACATTGTGTTTTCTACCTGGTGGATTGCTGTTGGCAAATCTAACACCCACAGACAGATTTGTTTCCCTAATATTTGATTGTATATGACTGGTGTTGGAATCGATGTAGTTACAGTTTTTCCCGATTGCTAAAACACTAAGGGCCCTATTTTAACGGTCTGAAACGCAAGTATCAAACGCGAAACGCAAATGACATTGTGGGAGGGTCCCGGGCGCTGTTGCTATTTTACAGGCGGGGTAAATTACTCTTGCGCCCAACGCAAATCTAAAATGGGTAGGTCAGAAGTAGCTTCATTAGTCATAGGTGTGGTTTGGGCGTAACGTGCAATAAACCAATCAGATCGTCATCTCACATTCCCTTCAAGAGCAGGAACGCTTGTTCCATGGCGGATTGCTATTATAACGGCGGATTGCTATAGATTTTTCTTTTTAGAAAATGTAAAAAAAGAAATGTCACGACATACTTTCTGATGTTTTGGACTCATTGAATCACGAGGTTATGAATGCATGGTAATATTTTTGCAATGTAGTCTAACATTAGACCGAGATTACTTTGCTTACCTCACTCTTCTATCAAATAAGCTCTCCTCTCCCGTTCTGCATTCCTGGGAATTTGGGTTGTGGCAACGGCACATGCATTTCAACATCACATCTCTTTAAGTCCTCTAATATTTCCTCATTTATGTCATCAACACATCCATGATTCATGAAAATGTTGCGTAAAACACAACAAGCCACAAAGAATGCTGCGACTTGAGTATACCTCCTGTTCTATCCAAACACCTGACGCACATTTTCAGTGTGCTGAATGTTCATTCAATTAGGCTACACTGCGTGTTTGTGTGTGTTTTCAATTAAACAGCATTTCACACACTTGCTGGCATCATAAATTGTGTCACCATTAACCATGTCTTTAACTGTAGCCGTTGTCCCCTTCACAGCCAACCTTCCAACGGGGGATTCCTCATGGCAAGGTTGCCATAAATGACATGGGTGATTTTACTATTAGCATTGCAAATGATTTGTATGTTGATTGAATGGGTTCCCTTGAGGTTGATGTAGATCTGTGCGAATAATTCATTCAGAATAATTTGGGTAAATGTCTACACTAGATGTATACCTATTTTTTCACATCTTCGGACACCACAATGATTTCCACCGCGTGGTAATATTTTTCCTTCTAATTATGTATTGCAATAATATAGAACTGCTACATTTGTGTAGATGAGAGGAGAAAGGTGTATGCGCGTTGTGCACACGCTACATCATGTTTAAGCATGCGCCCTTAAAATAGCATATGAATAACACGCCACTGACTTTTATCCAGGTTTTTCCTGGTCTGTGGCAGAATTGTTTTCGGGAACTGCAAGATAGCACCAGGGAACGTTTGCGCCAGAACAAGCCTCTTCTTTTTGCTGAACCGCCCAAAGAACGCAAGTTAATTCGCTAATTTAATGATGCATGTCTGTGGAAGGAAAAGCCCCATATGCGTCGGGTGCAAGATAGGAATGATAAAGTTGTGTAAAAAGTAAATTGCGCTGGGTGTAAGATAGGGCCCTAAAAGTGAAACCGTACCATTTGCATGCATGTTGTACACACAGGCACCAAATGAATAAACACATTGTCGGTATGGCACCGTAAACAATTCTGCAACACACAGTGCAAAACACTACACATAGTGTTGCATGTTACACACGTTGGCCAATGATGAAACACTCTGCAGTCAGCACGTCCAGTCAATAATCAAAACACACACAACAATGGCAACACCACCGCACACACAGTAAAACACTCAACAGGTAATTGAACACCAATCAGTCACATATGTAGCACTATACATAGAACTCTCGGTATGAGCACCTGTCGTGAGACAATTACGAACATGAAGGCTGAAAAACCAAGGGGAAGGAGAAGATGAGGAAGAGACGGGGAAGAGGAAAAGGAGAACGAGGAAGAGACGGGGGAAGAGGGAAAGGAGAACGAGGAAGAGACGGGGGAAGAGGGAGAGGAGAACGAGGAACAGACAGGGGAAGAGGGAGAGGAGAATGAGGAAGAGACTGGGAAGAGGGAGAGGAGAACGAGGAAGAGACAGGAGAAAGAGGGAGAGGAGAATGAGGAATAGATGGGGATTGCGGGGGAAACATCACCATGTTTGCCGCCATTAGTGGTCAGGGGGTCCTCCATCACCATGCCACATTGGCTCCCTACAACACTGCACACATACTGATTTTTGGATGCACTACATCACACAGGACGGACCAGGGCAGTCCATGTTCATCTGGGATAATTTCAGTTTCCATCAGGCTGCTCTGGTCCGGGACTGGTTCGCCAACCACAACCATTTCATGGTGCTGAACCTGCCCCCTCATTCCCCATTCCTCAACCCGATCAAGGAATTATTTTTGGCATGGTGGTGGAAGGTCTATGACCGCCTGAGTCTTGGTTGCGGGAATAAAAACGGTTTACAAACTACAAACGATAGCAGTGTCTTGAATACAGTTGACCAGTGTGTTGTGTCTACTTTGACTGTTAATAGGCTATATGCACAGCTCCACTACTTCCTGAACGTAAGGCAGCTCATTTGTTTCCTGTTTTACATTATTGGACAAACTGATTAATCCACCTGTGTTTGACCATTGTGACACACGTGGATTAATCAGTTTCTCTAATAATGTAAGACAGGAAACAAAGGAGCTGCCTTAAGTTCAGGAAATCGTGGAGCTGTGCATATAGCCTATTGTGCATGTGCATATGTGTTTCCTATTGATCTGAAGAGGGTCTTTTGAAATCAGAGTGTTATGTTTTGATTGCAGAATGTCTTTTTGCCATGGCAGTTAGATGTTAATCTCCAAGTGTTGTGTCAAGAATTCTAGTGTGTTAAGTTGGCAGGCAGGCATGGTGGCCTAGTGGTTAGCACTGTGGCCTCACAGCAAGAAGGTTCTGTTCGACCCCCGGTCATCCCAGGCCTTTCTGTATGGAGTTTGCATATTCTCCCTGTGTCTGCGTGCGTTTCCTCCAGGTGCTCCGGTTTCCCCCACCATTAAAAAACATGCAGGTTAGTTTTGGGACTACAGATGGAAATTAGCATCTATGCTATAATCTGGCTCATTTATAGTCTGTACAGAAGTGTAAGATTGTTGATTAATGTGCACTGTCCAAAGTAAATAATTAAATAATATCCAAGTTTTGACACGATGAGCAAAATTTTGCATTTTGTATGTTAACAATTGGAAAAAACTGTAAAAGGCATGTCTTATCAGTTTTTTTCCCATGGCTATTTGTTTTTGCAATAACCCATCTGGAGGGGATGAAGTCTGCAGTTGTGACACAGCTGTTAAAAAGGTTGCAATATATTGCACCCAACTACATAGAGTACATAATCATTTCAACATGCATGAATACATGAATACCTACTAGAGTATACAATTACAACATATGCTAAAAACAGTACAAAAAAGAACATAGTAGATATTCTTTTTACCTTTTCATAGTAAAGTAGTCGCTCTGGATAAGAGTGTCTGCTAAATATTTAAAATGTAAATGTAGTCATCATTGCATCTAGAAGTTAGAATCCTGGCCCCAATGACATATTTTATGATGCATGTGTTTGTTCGAAGTCACTCAGGTTAGGGTCAAGGCCAATGGTTAGGTGTCAGTCAAGCAAATTTCCAAATGCCCTGGCTTTCCAGAGAGACATCAAACACTGTAACATCCTCTGTTTTTCTGAAACATGGCTTACTGCAGCAATCAAGATGGATCACATACACCCAGGATTTTCACTGACAGGTAGAAAGCTGTGTAGCTATTGTTCTCCCAATGTGGAATTCCTGGCATTACTGTACTACTGTATGTTGTACCTACGACATACTGAGAGAGTATACTGTGTTTGTTGTTTTTGCTGTGTGAATTCCACCTGATTCTCAACAGTAATATCGCACTCAAGGAGTGGCCGGGGACTACAAATGTTACTAAACAACTTTCAACATATCAACTGCCCCAGGTTGTGAAAACACATTAGATCACAGGTGTCAAACCGGTTCCACGGAGGGCCGAGTGTATGCTGGTTTTTGGTCTTTCCTTTCAATTAGAGCCCAATTAAGACGTAGACTGCCAGCTGAGGCGAGATCCTAACCAATTAGTGACATTCAATCATTCAGGTACAAGGTAAAAGCGAAAACCTGCAGACACTAGGCCCTTTGTGGATCTGGTTTGACACCCCTGCATTAGATCATTGTTACAAACCATTTCGTAATGCATACAAGGTACTCCCACGTCCACTTCTTGGAAAATCAGACCATGACTTCAATCTACTTATTCCGACTTACAAAACACTGAAGTAGGACTCCTCCACCATAAAAAACATTCAGCGATAGAACGGACAATAGAAGCCACGCTCCAGGTCTGTTTCCATCACATGGATTGGAGTTTGTTCACTTGAGGCGAACATGGGTGAATTTGTTGACTTTGTTACTAGTTTCATTAACAAATGTACAACAGATACTATACAGTCAGCCACCACCTTATCCCAATTAAAATCATTGGATAGATGGTAGCATTGATGAGTTAGTTAAGGCTAGGAATGCAGCCCTGTAGACACTGTACGGAAATAGTTGATATGAGTGCAATGAAGCAGTACAAGTACAGAATTCAAATATATCTGAGATTTTTTTATTAAAATATATCTGAGATTTTTAAAGCTACAGACACTGCTGTCCTTGACTTCTCCTAAGTAATTGTATTTTTAATTTTTCCGTTTTCACAAACAGAAACATTTTTTAGACACTATTTACTTGTTTCTTTACTCATAATTCCTAAACCGCCACAGTGGCCAGTCGCTTTGCTGTTGGTACCCAGTTGTGGTACCCAGGCTGCAATTACCATTGTCTGAATGATGAGGGCGACACTTGATTGCACTTCATTCAAATTTTAATGACTTTACCAACACGGATTTAGAGGTGTAATGTTGATGAAGAACACAGGCTCCTCAAAATCTATGCTCGCCTTTCTGGGACCAAGGAGGCGAGCATGTCCTGCAACTGCCTCCGGTCGGATCAGCAACCAACCACCATCTTCGTCCCCTTTACCAAGAGAGTAGTAGTGGGGAGTGGCTGGGTGGCCAATGACTCAACGGAGGAGACCCCTGCACATCAGCCATGTGCAGAGAGGCGCTCTCTCTAGCTGGTGCCGGATATACCAGCTGTTCAGCCCACCACCGAGATGCTCCCCTCCCTCCTACTTCTTTGCTGGACACATGAGCAGCTCCACCAACTCCGGAGCTGTTTTGTGGGGCACCTACAGCTCCCAGACCTATATCACACTCTCCATCTTTGCCTCCAGAGGCCATGGAGGTACGTTGGAGGGAGCGGTCAGACTGGGGATGGTCTGCCCCTGAAGAAGAGGAAGGTCTCACCTGGACCCGACTAGGTTCAGAACCGGGAGGCTGCACTTCCTATGGGAGGACAGGCAGCTATTCATAGCAAGG
>JACXGM010029080.1:0-13798 GCA_016801145.1 Umbra pygmaea
CAATCAACGTGGACCTGGGAAAAGGGAAAATGGAAAGACCCTGCTCTGGAGTAGGAGCTAAAAAGGTTATAGGAACGGCAGTGCGAGGAACTAAATAATCCCGCAATTTCTTCTATCGGAACACGAGAAAAAAATGGTTATAGGAACGTTATGTTCTAGGAACTGCAAAAATCCCTGCGGTCGGAAAGCGGCTATTATGGACCCAACTCCAGAAAAGCCTTATCCAGGGTTTCATGCAGAACTATTTAGTTAAGGCGGCCGCCTTAACTAGACCGGCTCTCTGTCTTAGCTGCGTATTCCCAAAAATAGAAAAGCGATGTGTGAAATGCGATCGGCCAGCGCCATCTGGTAGTATATTAACGTCATTGCACTCTGTGTACAGAAATAAACTGTGAAAGTCGGCAGAATTTCGCCTTTGGCTAAGCCACACCCTAGAATGTAGATTGACCAATCACAGCACAGCCAAGAACGAGCTCCCACAAAGGTCCGACACTTTTTCAAAGCACTCCATTGACTTTAACACAGGCGTCTCATATTTTTGGTCTCGGCAGGCTAATACCGTCAAAAGTTTTATAAAAAATATGATTAAATGTTGTGCCTGGGGCATTTGTAACACAGATACGAGTTTCTGAGAGAGGTTGGAGGTGTGTCCATTTTCTTCCCTTCTCAAAACCGAAGTCAGATCCTGACAATTGTCAGCAAACGTTAACGTTACCTAGCATATTGGTTGTTTATACGCTAGCACACGCTGCTAATAAATACAACGTTAGACTCACGTAGTCCGTTTGCTTTGTTATAACGATTATAGAACTGAATAGAGACCTACCCAGCTTTGCATGAACAGTGGTGCTCCTTGATATTGTTAGTCCTAGCCTCTTAGTAGGATATGCAGTGGTACATTTTTTGACTGTGACCGGTACAGTATGTTTTTGCCTCTATTTGGATGCCTTGTTGTTCATTGCGTTTCGTATTTTCTGGGGGAAACCCTGCTTATCAGATATTTGGAATGGGCATGACTATAACCAAAAGTGTGTGTGGCCTAAACTGGAAAATAAGATTTACAGAAATCCATATGGGTTGATCAGAATTTGCTTATACTTATGTATATACAGAAAAGCTTCGAAATTGAATCAATGTTTTTGATCACGAGAATAAGAAAACTAGTTAACTTAGACACCATGTTTATATAGACAAAACATTTTATTTTGAATGAAAGTATCCTACCTACTGCATCTTTAACAGCAGTTACAAGGCACGTAAAATGAAGATCCAACACTCCCTGGAAGCAACCCAGATGGTTGCAGACTGTCATTCAGAACCTGAAGCAGATTGAAACATCTTTAAACGTGCAATATGTAATTTTTGGCCGCCAGGGGGCTCTTAATCAAAACAATAGCAAAAGATGTACTTGGATGACGTCGGGAGGTTGCGTGGGATCATGGGTTTTGTTATCGTCTTCAATGACAACCTTCCAATCTAGCATCTCCGGCAGAAAAAATGTTCACTGACAAAGTAATATATTGTTAAATAATTATAACTTCATTCACGTTATGTTTGGCGGCTCCCTGGATCTTATAACAACTAAAGCAGTCACAGGTTATATGACGCCATTTACGGGCCACAAAATGAAACATCCTGTGTCTTCGAATTATATTACAAATTTCTCTGGATTTGAAAGTTAGTGGAAACATTTAGGATAATGTAAGTACACAACTAAGAAATATATATAATATATGTATAGTGATGTTTGCTTTTAATGCAAAGTATGTTTTTTGTTATTGTTTTGATTGATATTACATATTGTACCTTTAAGAACCACAGTTGGTGGAGCCATCGTGGAGGGTGACCCAAAATCTTCACTGCACCTAGATGGATGGATGCTTGGCAGTGTGAGTACTTACTAAACACCTCAGGGGTTTATGATATATTGTCAATATACCATGGCTAAGCGCTGTATCCAGGCATTGTGTCCAGGCCCCAGATACCAGTTCATAAAAGCAATGAGGCATTTATATGCACATGTGCTTTGCACTGAAAAAAGTCACCACCGGCTGGCAACAACTGGAAATAGGGATTGCCATGGGATGCTCCATTTCCCCCGTCCTCTTCGTGCCATTGTTTGAGGTCATCCTGATCGGGGCAAGGCAGGTGGTGGGCTCCCGCCCCTAAGGAGCTATATGGATGACATCACCTGCCTGCTACGAACCGCCCCATGCACATCCAGGCTTCTGAAAGAGCAATGTGCAGGTTGAAATGATAACTGAATTAATACCTAATGTTGTCGGAAGAGGTCTTTTAAAACACATACGTAGGAATTGCTATGTTACACAAAACCTAAAGCAGGATTTTGATGAAAATGTGCCCATTATAAGCCAGGCTCTGTCTGCCTAGCAATGCATCATATGACATAGGCAGAGGCAAATACAAGCTTGCACTCTGCTCTCTTATTGTGGTTGTCGATGTAAGTAGAGCAGTGGTGAGAGACAGCGCGAGATATAGAGAAAGTTTTACAGTAGCCATAATTGTAAGAGCTCAGTTTAGTCATCACCGTCCATAGTAATTTGAGCATTAACTTAAACAGACTACCTCGCATTACGTCACTTCCGGTCTGTGATTTATAGATGCAAATGTTATTTTTAATCACAATTTTATCTCTAAATATCATTTTTGGCAAGTTCTGTTGGGCTGCAAAACAGCGCTGACTGAGGGTCGGCTTAGATGGCAGCATGACCAAGTGCTCAGGAAGCTGGCAGAAGTGCTGGAGAAAAGTTGGCGGGAGGCAGACAACCAGAGTCCAACATAGAGCCTATGCAGGATCCACTTCATCAGGCAGGGGGAACCCGCAATGCATACCAGCAAGAGACCACCCGCAAAGCTGTTAACACCAGGTGTAGTGTGGAAGATGGAAGTGGGCCTGGGAAGACATCTCCAGTTCCCACAGAGATATGTAGCACCACTTTAAGACCAGATGTGGTGCTGTGGTCAGCAAATGTGAAGTCAGCGATACTGATCGAGCTGAAGGTGCCATGGGAGGAGGGACTGGAAGCTGCCTACGAGAGAAAGAAGGCAAAGAATGCAGACCTGGTCACGGAGTGCAGAGAAAGTGGATGGAGTGTGAGGCTTTACCCGTTGGAGGTGGGAGCCCAGAGGCTTTGCGGGCAGATCAACATCACGTCTGCTCAAGGACCTGGGACTATGTGGTCAGGCACATGTACCCTTGGCCCCAGAGATGCAGACATTCCAACTCTTCGGAAGTTCCGAGGGTCTCCCACATTTTAATAGTGGCTCCCTCACGCCCGCAAATTATATACAATCTCCCCGGAAATCATTTTTTTAACTATCCGATGATAAAATAATAACAACTGTGTATTAAAACTAGATAGCAAGCTAACGTTAAGTAGCTAAAACACCAGAGGCCTATACTACAAAACAAGTTCAACATGCCCACGGTTCAGGCATGCAAACAGGTCAGGGATAAAAAAAGGTGAGAACGATACCTTAGAGGGTCGGGGGTTCGCCGTATCCTTCTCACCTTTTTTATCCCCTGACCTGTTTGCATGCCTGAACCCTGGAAGAAAACTTAGTATGTTTAAAAATTAAACGCATCAATCTGGTGCACTTTGAGAGCAAAATTAAAATTTTAGATCAATGTAGAATCTGTGCTCTTGTTCACAAAAAACATTAAACAAACAGGATTACCTGTGTTGAACTACTTAATTTTTTTATAAATCAAAAGCATCACTTACTGTAAACCTAACACACATCCAAAAGACATCAGTTGTCGACGGACTGCTCAGTGTTGCAGACTTCTCCCCACTCTGCCTCTGATTGGCTGTGAGGTTTAGGCATTAGGAGTGACGATTGGTTCCAGACCCAGTTGTAAAGTTGCAAAGTATGGGAAAATGCTGTTTTGGCCAGGACCCCTCCATCCAAATATTTTGTCATCAGATCGGAACGAATCACATAGGTGACCAATTTTGGTTTCAAAAAGGTGAATTTCACCGAAAGGTGAGGAGTTTGCATGCCAGCCAGGATTTATTTTTATTCGCTGGCTTCACTAAACCTAAAAACTGCAATCTGGATAAGAGATGTCACAACGGTGGTTTTCAATTTGTTAAATCAACCCAGGTTTTCCAAATCTAGCAATGAACATTAAAATTAGCATAAAAAGGGCATTGTGTGCACCCTATAAAAAATTGCAGACAAGCTCTACCAGTGCCGCGTATTTTACTCAAGAGGAGCAAACTATAACTTTTAGAAATTTGAATGCTCATGGTATTTCACTGCCCCATCATTAAGGCACAAAAAGATCTGACTATAACTATCAATTAGCGCCGGGCGGGTGTGGGGATACTCACAAGCCCCAGCTGAGCGCCGCTATGTTGTAGTTTACCCTGGTGGACGAGAGGGTCGCCTCTCTGCGCCTGCGGGTTGCTGGGGGGAAACCTCTGACTGTTGTTTGTGCATATGCACCAAACAGGAGTTCAGAGTATTCTGCCTTCTTGGAGACCTTGAATGGAGTCCTGTATGGGGCTCCAGTTGGGGATACCATAGTTCTGCTGGGGGACTTCAACGCGCACGTGGGCAATGGAGACACATGGAGAGGCGTGATTGGGAAGAATGGCCTCCCTGATCTAAACCCGAGTAGTTGTTCGTTGTTGGACTTCTGTGCTAGTCATGGATTGTCTATAACGAACACCATGTTCGAACATAGGGATGTTCATAAGTGTACTTGGTACCAGAGCACCCTAGGCCGAAGGTCAATGATCGATTTTATAATAGTTTCATCTGATCTGAGTCTATATGTTTTGGACACTCGGGTGAAGAGAGGGACGGAGCTGTCAACCGATCACCATCTGGTGGTGAGTTGGGTCAGGGGGTGGGGTAAGACTCTAGACAGACCTGGTAAACCCAAATGGGTGGTGCAGGTGAATTTGGAACATCTGGAGGAGGCCCCTGTCCGACAATCTTTCAACTCACGCCTCCGGCTGAGCTTTTAGTGCATCCCTGTGGAGGTTGGGGGCATTGAACCCGAGTGGACAATGTTCAAAACCTCCATTGCTGAAGCTGCGGTAGGGAGCTGTGGTCTTAGGGTCTTGGGTGCCTCAAGGGGCAGTAACCCAAGACACCGTGGTGGACACCGGTGGTCAGGGAAACCGTCCGACTGAAGAAGGAGTCTTTCCAGGATATGTTATCCCGGAGGACTCCGGAGGCAGTTGCAGGGTACCGAAGGGCCCGAAGGGCTGCAGCCTCTGCTGTGAAAGAGGCAAAGCAGCGGGTGTTCGGAGAAGACATGGAGAAGGACTTTCAATCGGCACCAAAGTGCTTCTTGAAAACCGTCCGCCACCTCAGAAGGGGGAAATGTGGTACCATCCAAGCTTGTATACAGTAAGGGTGGGACTCTGTTGACCTCAACTGAGGAGGTAATAGGGCGGTGGAAGGAACACTTTGAGGAACTCCTGAATCCAGCTACCTTGCCCTATATATTAGAGGCAGAGCTAGAGGATGATGGGGTATTGTCATCAATTTCACTGGTGGAAGTCACTGAGGTAGTCAAACAACTCCACAGTGGCAAAGCCCCAGGGATTGATGAGATCCGTCCAGAAATGCTGAAAGCTCTGGGTGTGGAGGCGCTGTCTTGGCTGACACGCCTTTTCAACATTGCATGGAAGTCTGGGACAGTGCCAAAGGAGTGGCAGACTGGGGTGGTGGTTCCCCTGTTCAAAAAGGGGGACCAGAGGGTGTGTGCCAATTACAGGGGTATCACACTTCTCAGCCTCCCTGGTAAAGTATACCCTTAGGTGCTGGAAAGGAGGGTTCGGCTGATAGTCGAACCTCAGGTTAAAGAGGAACAATGTGGATTCCGTCCTGGTCGTGGAACAACGGATCAGATCTTTACTCTCGCAAGGATCCTGGAGGGGGCCTGGGAGTATGCCCATTCTGTCTACATGTGTTTTGTGGATTTGGAGATGGCGTATGACCGGGTCCCCCGGGAGATACTGTGGGAGGTGCTGCGGGAGTGTGGGGTGAGGGGGTCCCTTCTTAGGGCCATCCAATCTCTGTATGACCAAAGCGAGAGCTTTGTCCGGGTTCTCGGCATTAAGTCAGACTTGTTTGTAGTATTTATGGACAGGATATCGAGGCGTAGTCGGGGTGGGGATGGGTTGTAGTTCGGTGGGCTGCGGATCTCATCGCTGCTTTTTGCAGATGATGTGGTCCTGATGGCATCATCGGCCTGTGACCTCCAGCACTCACTGGATCGGTTCGCAGCCGAGTGTGAAGCGGCTGGGATGAGGATGAGCACCTCTAAATCTGAGGCCATGGTTCACAGCAGGAAACCGATGGAGTGCCTACTCCAGGTAGGGAATGAGTCCTTACCCCAAGTGAAGGAGTTCAAATACCTTGGGGTCTTGTTCGTGAGTGAGGGGACAATAGAGCGGGAGATTGGTCGGAGAATATAATTATCAATTGTGTATTCCATTAAACTAATGTGTTGCATGGATGAATGCTGATGGCGTGATATATAAATTTTCTGCCGTATTTCGGTTGCATCTCTGCAACGGGAGCAAATAAAGAATGTACAGGGTGTGAATTAATCTGTGTTAAAATACTGTGTTGTTCAACAAATGTATAAGTGCTGTCAAAGTAAATAGTGAAATGTATATATTGCCTCTACAGTGGAAGGAGATACATTGATGTTGGTTCTCCGCATCAACCATGAGCATCAACCATATCACGCCATCAGCATTCATAAACTACCTGTAACAAACAAATGCTATGCTACATACAGGCTACATCCTGTGGAAGCACATGACTTTGATGTGCCTTTACTGGCAGTGGCAACATACGACTCAAGAAGATGACAAAGATACATCACTGAGAATCAATATCTTTCATAAAGATATTCATCAGAGAAAGCCAATGGCGATTCCCAGACGCCATTTTTAATAGAGAATTGATTGGTCAGTAGGCGGTGTGTTTATTCGGGTTAATCTGTTATCTCAACAATAACCTGCAGGTTCTCAATGCTTGAGGTCATGTGAACAGCCCCTGGTGATACTTCGTGCAAATTTTCATGTTGTGTTGAGCCTTCTTAGTGTTTTAGAAATAGCAATTTTGATGTTATCATAGTAGTGCCCCTATCAAGTCCCATTCAAAAGCCGATTTGACCGAAACTGTTGAATCCGGGACTGGCCCCACCCATGGACATCGCTCTGGGTCTCCAGAATACTAAACAGACCTCTGGGTTAATTATGTTTCAGGCTAGATTGCCTTCATTTAGTGTGCACTAGGTGCGCCCTCTAGTTTCTGCATGTTGCCATATCACGTACACAGATGCTACTACTTCCACATGATTATTGTGTATTCCAATGGGTATTTAAGCTCTCCAGGAGGTTTTCTACTTTGTCATTTATTATCTTCTGTTAGACGTGGTATGCGTACGTGCCTTGTATAGACATTACCTGTGTCCTGTTTTTTGATTCAATTAAATCCTTGAACCTGCTTCTGCCTCCGCTCTTTACATTTACTACGAGTTTGTAACAGAAACCAAATATACAGAAAATCTGTAGTAGCATTTCCGTCCTAATTATGCTTTTAAACAAAAGTTTGACTTGGATACATTAACAAAAAGAACCACGGTTGCATTTTGGCGAGAGTTACGTTTAAAGTTGAAAGAAACCATTTACTAGAGGGGGTGGAGGGGGACTTTAAATTAAAAAAAATTACATTTTAGATTATGTGAATTGTTTAAAATCTTATACTTTTATTGTATTGTATTCCCCCAAGTGGGCACTTGTAGAGTGTTAGGATAAAAGGGCAGGGGCTCAAGCCCCCCCTGAGGTCTATCTGTGCACATGCCTTCCATGGTAATTTATGCTGCAATCCTACACTCAACAATGCATATCTTTCTGTCCAGAAACATAAACATACTTCTCTCATGTCATATGGGCTAATAGCTGAATCTTATTACAGCCCCATCATAGCAGCCCACTTTTCCAAAGGAAGGGACCCAATTTATTTTTGCATGCCTGGGCTGTGGGCACTGTTAATTACCATTCGCTCCACCAACGTCATTAAACATAACTCACATAGCTAATTAC
The DNA here is from genome assembly GCA_016801145.1 of Umbra pygmaea. Taxonomy (NCBI): domain Eukaryota; kingdom Metazoa; phylum Chordata; class Actinopteri; order Esociformes; family Umbridae; genus Umbra; species Umbra pygmaea. Next base: position 8,103 of record JACXGM010029080.1, read on the forward strand.
AGTACAAATAGCATTTAGGCTAAATTCAATATTTAAAGAAATTAGACACAACGGATTTCAAGGTGAATCATATCATGGGTAAATTCATCAGGAATTAATAATTAAATGAAGAAGACATAAGGCATATCCCGTTTCGTAAACACATTGATTGTAAGTTTCATATACATATAATATTTCTTGATAATGAATATGCTGGGAAAATACAACATCGGGAAAATATATAAAGGGATACTACCAATATAGTAGGTATCAACAAAAGTGTAAAAGGTATTTGCTGTCAGTAAAAATCATAGACAAATATTAAAACCTGTTTTTATTCTTATCATTATAGAAAACTTTAATAGATTTTTTTGTGATCAAGAATATTACCATTGCGTGGTTGTGTATGCCTGCTGTGTTTATATTCCTGCTTGGCTATTACTTCTACATGATCTTGTCCCAAAGCTCGTTCTTCCTTTTGATGAGACGGGAGTCTTGCAAAATATAAATTTTTTGTAATCTGAGTGGATTTCTACCAGAAATGTAGTCAACATTCAGAAGAAGTTGACACTGGGAGTCGAGCGGAAAGCAGTTGAGCAATCAATTGTTTGTGAGTTGACTCTTTATCACTACTTAGTACCATAGACAGTTTATAAAATGGACCAAGCAATGCCATTGACTTCCACAGAGACCAAGTGAAGTCAATTAGAAGCACTTTTCCTGTGATGGCTGAGCCTATTGCGCAGCCTCAAACTGAGCTTGACAACGCAGATGTGACGTGAGCAACCTGTCTTAAAGTTGTGAGTCTTCTGGTAGCTGTGCCAAGGGAAATCTGTATAATTCTGAATCTTGCCTCGCAGAGATGGAGAGCGTGAGTAGGAGTAATAACTAATATTTTTTTTGATGCTTTTCAGTAGTTTTGGTATCAGAGCCCTTGAGAGAGAGTTGCGTCTATGCAGGGTAAAAACGCTACAGTCACATGGTACGGTCACGTGGTTCATGGGTCTACAAATAGTTCCAAGTGACCTGAGACTGGGACGGAGATTTGTCTTCCAACAAGACAATGATCCAAAACATAAAGCAAAATCTACAATGGAATGGTTCACAAATAACCATATCCAGGTGTTAGAATGGCCAAGTCAAAGTCCAGACCTGAATCCAATCGAGAATCTGTGGAAAGAACTGAAAACTGCTGTTCACAAACGCTCTCCATCCAACCTCACTGAGCTTGAGCTGTTTTGCAAGAAGGAATGGGCAAAAATTTCAGTCTCTCAATGTGCAAAACTGATAGAGACATACCCCAAGCGACTTACAGCTGTAATTGCAGCAAAAGGTGGCGCTATTAACTAATTTTGCACGCCCAATTTTTCAGTTTTTTATTTGTTAAAAAAGTTTGAAATGTCCAATAATTATGGTTCCACTTCATGTTGTTGATTCTTCAGAAAAATTACAGTTTCATATCTTTATGTTTGAAGCCTGAAATGTGTCAAAAGGTCGAAAAGTTCAAGGGGGCCGAATACTTTCGCAAGGCACTGTAATTCAGATTTTAAAATTATTACATCAGTAAGGAGCTGATGAAACAATGCTTCACAGGTAGTCGCTCACGTTGTTTGGAACTATTGGGGGACACTATGATCCGCCATTGCTGTCATCGTGCCTGATGAAGCACACAACTCTTGCTCTCACAAGCTCTGGTAAGTACCCACACACACAAAAAAACAATACATGTAGCTATCTTGATTAACTAGCTCTAATGAGATAAATGTTAAGAGTTGACACACAAGTTGTACATCGTTTTAAAGCTTATAACCTCCTCTACATGCCACATATACACTCAAAAAAATAATTCATTGGATGAACATAATTAAGTTGTGTGCAGGATTTCCATCCAATAAATATATGTAGCCCCTACTCAAATTAAGTGCATCCATTGAACAGAATGTAAATAAGTTAGCCTAACACATTTGTATCAAATCGATCCAACAGAATATAAATGAGTAGCAAATAGATACAACAGTATGGAATCGAGATTAACAAATTGTTACCTTGGACAACATCACAAATGTTTTATTTTTACTCCCATACATTTTCTTCTGTAGTAGTTCTGATTTTCATAGAACACTTGCCAGTCAGTAAGATCTGCCTGGCTCTGTATCCCAATACTCCCAGATTTCTCAGAGAAATCATCAGCTGAAACTTTGGAATTTAACCACATCACCAAAACTGTTCAACCCCATGCAAGGCACAGGCCTGCATAGGGATTTCTTTTGGCATCGGTTGAAGGTGCAATAGCAAGATGGAACTGCTTTAATCTGAACAGTAATGACAGTCGTGGGTGCAAAAACATGTATGTGTTTGTTAATTGTTTAACTTTGACAGATTAATTGGCCAATATACATGAAAAAACATGGATGATAGCACAATTCTGATGTATCAACATACAGAAGAGCATGCTGGGAAATATCAGATCTGAATTTTCTTCAAATTGTGTTCACTGAACACAATTTAATTACACAAGGGGAAACACAATTCATTCATGTAGTTCAGACATAATCTATATTTCGTACATCTGCCAAACAGTTTTTGAGTGCCCCAATTAAACTATTTTTTTTGTGTTGATCTTATTTATATATATCTCATAGGTGACTCCAATTAAATATATATATTTTTAAATAGATATATTTAAATAAAGCAAACAATATTTTAATGTGTTACATCTAAGAAGGCCTTGAATATTTTTTTGGAGTGTATGGTTTGTGGTGAATGTGACTAACTATGAATGTGCTTGTTACACAAATAGTATAGCTAGCCAGTAGTCAATCCCTGCTTCTCCAGAATTACGTTATTCCATAGGAGTTTATTTGTGTTGAAGTCATTCGCTGATAATATGTGTGCGTGAGAAGGAATTTCACAAACTGGGATTTGGGGAGCTCAAATGTTTTTTGGGGTATGGTATATGTGATTTGTGATTTACTAGAGTGTGTTATGGAGCATGGTGTGATGGTAATGTATGTCTGGTGGTTATTGTGTTTGTGTCATCATGAACAGGGTTTGTCCGGGTGCTGGAAATCCTTGAAAATGCTTGAATTCTAATGTAGTGTTTTCAAGGTTATTTGGATAATATCACCCTTGCCCAGAAGATGGCAGGGGTGAACATGGACTGAGCATGGACTCATTAATCATGGTTTAGTTTCCTATGTTCATCCTTCTTTATTTGGGTATATACATATTCCTTTCTTGTTTCAGTTCTATAGCATGGTGTTTTGGTTTACCTTTATTTTGAAGCATTTTCCTTTAGGGGTTAACCACGCCTCTTCCCTAGCTGGGTTGCTGGGAGATAGAGTCAGGCCAAGTGAAGCTATATTGACTAGATTGGTTTGATTGCATATTTGGAACAGCCGTGTCCTGTTAGTTCAGTTGAATTCTGATATATACTCAACCCCAACTTGGGAAGCGGCGTGGATTATTGACCACTGTCAATGTGAACTGCTGTTTGTGTCCAAGGTCGGTCCAGGAACTATTACCACGATGTGCGAACTGAGTTGTCTCTGTCTGTTTGTATATGTGCGTCGAGTATTCGTTTATATGTTATCTATACCCATTTCCCTGTACGACAACAGGAGTATTTAGATATTGTGAGTGTTAGCCAGCCAGCGTACCGTGCCGCTGAATGAGCACATAGGCTATTCTCAGTATTCTCGTTAATGCATATTTCACAAGATTGTACCCTGCAACCTGCTAGCACTGTTTTTTGGATCCATCTAAATAAATCAACCAGCATTTACATTCATCATCTGTCTGCCTGCGTCCTCCTCTCTACACTACACCAACCTAAACTGTGACAGATAAAGTGCTTGAAACTGTTTGAATTTGTAATTGCATTAATTTTATAATAATTCACTATCTTATAGAATAGTTCACCTTTTTCATAAAATAAGCCTAATTGCTTTTGCCTTTTGCATAAAATGAAAACCACTCCACATGTGTCTACGCGTGTGGCTATAGTTTGATCTACCAGTCTTTTTTAATGTGCGCCTGCGGTTAAAACCATAGACCGTATATATTGCTGGACGTAACATGTGTGACGTCACCCATTGGTTTGTGTCATTGATACAGGGTACAGCCATCATGGTTGTCGATGTGACGATTTTAGACGAGAGGCGGTATCTGACTGTGACGTTAGCTGAGAGTTGGCAACGCAGCCTACACTCTACGTTACGTTACACACTTTCACTGGCACAGTCAATGTCAATCACATCATAGCCACTCCCTAAAACAGCTGCTACTTTATTGCTGATTTTAAACTCAACAAGACCATAATTCAAAAAATGAAAACCGTTATGTATTGCAGAATGCTTAAATCTAGCAATTGAGACCATATAATCATTATGAAAATGTTTACTGAGGTAATAAATGAAGTGAGAAGCAGGGGCGGCGGCAGGGTCTGGCTTGGTTGGGCTAAAGCCCTACCAAGAATTGTGTTTGCCCCACCTTAGCCCCACCATGGAATATCAACTGTGCTGACTTAGTTGTGTTTTTTATGAATCGGAGCGGAGTGAAAGCGGAGCGAGGAGCGGAGCTGACCCAGTTTACCAGAGCGCAGAGCAATGTTTGAGCGGCCCAGAAGGCTCTCGCTCAAAATCGCTCCAGTAGCGCTCACTTCACATACCGTAGTCAGTCAGGACAGCCTAATGAGCCTCTATGTGTGTAGGTTACTTGGCTAGTGCGCGTTGTTAAAGCTACACTGTGTATTTCTTTGAATTGATTCTTAGCAAAAAAAACTTTGTTCTTTCACAAATATGTGCTCATTCATGTGTAATTACTTCCACCTAATAATCAAAGTATTTTCGTAAGTGTAGAATCTTCCATTGACAATACATACAATAGTGCCGCTCACCATGTTACGCCTCCATCTTTAAAATACATTAGCCAAAGAGGGACATACCTGGAAATTCAAGCTCGGCCATTCGCGCTTTTATACAAGTGGCACTGTGACGAATGCAGGGGGAGATTACTCATGACTGCCGGGAAATTTCAAAGTCTGTTGAAGATGTAAGATCATGCCTGTTCTCGAGGACATGTAATAGTAGCGCTGGCTCAAGCTATAAAGTAGTCAAGAACGTTTGGCTGGCAACACAAACAGGGATTTTTCGTTTCAAAATAATAGCGCTCGTGGTTGATTGCAATAATAATAATAATATAATAATAAGTTTTATTTATATAGCGCCTTTCCAGAGCTCAAGGACGCTTTACAATGAACAAGTAACAATAATAACAATAACAATGGACCATGATAACAAACAAACAACAAAATGTAGATGGGTGTAAATGAGACTATGTAGGCAGGGCAGAATACAGCAGAATACAAACAGACAACAAAATGTAATATGACTTATAGTGCGGTACCATTCAGAAAACAGATGAGTTTTGAGCATAATTTTGAATTCTGAAATAATATTAACACAACAGAGTGATCGAGGGAGAGAGTTCCAAAGTTTTGGTGCGACAACACTGAACAACCTGCCCCCCATTGACGCAAGGCGATGCCGAGGGACAACAAGAAGGCTAGAGTCAGAGGATCGTAGAGAGCGAGTCGGGGTGTAGGGGTGGAGTAAGTGGCAGAGATAGGGGGGAACCAAATTGTGCAGAGATTTAAAAGTGAGCAGGAGGATTTTGAATTTAATACGATAGGCCACAGGAAGCCAGTGGAGATCGTA
>JACXGM010029081.1:0-13798 GCA_016801145.1 Umbra pygmaea
CTGGTCAGTTTAGTCTGCTGGTTCAGTTTAGTCTGCTGGTTCAGTTTAATCTGCTTGGTCAGTTTAGACTGCTGGTTCAGTTTAGTCTGCTGGTTCATTTTAGTCTGCTGGTTCATTTTAGTCTGCTGGTTAGTTTAGTCTGCTGGTGAGTTAAGTCTGCTGGTTCAGTTTAGTCTGCTGGTTCAGTTTAGTCTGCTGGTTAGTTTAGTCTGCTAGTGAGTTAAGTCTGCTGGTCAGTTTAGTCTGCTGATTCAGTTGAATATGCTTGGTCAGTTTAGACTGCTGGTTCAGTTTACTCTGCTGGTTCAGTTTCTGCTGCCTTGGCCTCTTCCAGTTCAGGGACTGCTGATACAGTCTCTGATTCAAGCTCAGCTGGTCTGGGAAATTCGGGTTCTCCTGGTGCATGCTCTTCTACTGGTTCAGGCTCGGCTGCTTTGGGATCTTCGTGTTCAGGCTCTGATTCAGGCTTTTCTGTTTCAGACTCTGTTGGTTCTGGCTCTTCTACCGTGTAAGCCTTTAACTGTTCAGGCTCCTCTGGTGGTTCAGACACTGCTGGTTTGGGCTCTTCGAGTTCAGACCCTGCTGGTTTAGCCTCTGGTTTGGGCTCTGCTGGATTGGGTTCTTGAGTTTCAGGCAAGGCTGACACTAGCTCTGATTCAGGCTCTGCTGCTTCGGGCGTTTTTGTTTCAGAATCTGCTGGTTCTGGTTCTTCTATTGTTTCAATTGGTGGTTTAGGCTCTTCTGATGGTTCAGGCTCTGCTAAATTGGGCTCTGATTCAGAGTGAGACTCTACTGGCTTGTGCTCTTCAGGTTTTGCTGGCTCAGGCAGTTCTGAGTGTTCAGATGAACCCATTTCTTTTTTTAGGTTTATCTCAATTATGTTTTGGATGAGATCCAGACTGGGGAAATCCATACTGATTACTCCTAAGCAAATGGGCTTGTCAGAGCCTGTCTTCAGTGTAACCATGAGCTTATTAAGCTGAACATTAATCTCTCTGGCCACTGTTTTAGGGCCTTTGAATATTGCTGTTGCAGAGGAATCAGTAAGTGTCAATTTATGTGCACAATACTCTTCTGCCTCTTTAAGATGTTTTGTAATCTTTTTCATTTGGTTTTCAATGTCTATGAATGTGTGATCACCAGAGACAAAAGTATCATGGTTAACAGTTCCGACGTTCACGTTGGTACTCTGCACAAAGACTATTTTCCCCCGCACCTCCTTAATTTTGGGAACAAATGTCTCTGACCATACTTTACCTTCGGAATTCTCAATTATTGTTTTGATCAAATTTACAGCTTTCTGTATGTACATTCCTTGCAGTGTCACTCTTAATAGTACAGCTTCATTTGAATGTTTGTCCAGGAAGCCCCACAAAGTATTCAAGACCTCTTGGAACTTGGTATGTACTATATGTCCATCCATTACATGAAGCATGTTGTGGAAGATACTGGCCTCTACGCGTAGAGCAAAGTACCGCAATCCAGCATTCAGCTGGTTCTCCAAGGTCCAAGCCTGACATTGTATAAGAGGTCCACCATGCAGAGTTAAGCTCTCATGCGTTCCAGGGATGGTAACAGCTGAAAGGAGTTTGTCATCGGGTATAGACTCCATCCAGTTGTTCTTATATGAGTTGTCATTTAGTGTCGCGTCATCATTAAAACCAGATCCAGAGTCACAAGCAATTTCAAAAGTCCTGAAAGGAAAGAGAAATGTAATAATTTATTATGGCATACATTTCTATTCATTGTTCTACATCAGTGGTTCTCAAACCTCTCCTGGGGGACCCCAGCCATCTCACAGTTTTGTTGTAACCCTGAACTAGCTCACCTGATTGAAGCAGGTAAGGGCTTGATGATTAGTCGACTAGTTGATTCAGGTGTGCTAGCTCTGGGCTACATCTGATATATGGCATGGCTGGGGGTCCCCAGGAGAGGTTTGAGAACCACTGTTCTACATTAATGGAATGATCATATAATTCTACTTTTTGAAAAACTTCAACTGCAACCCTCATATATTGTGGCATACATTCCTATCAATTATTCTACATTAACTAAACAATAATGGAATTCTACTTTGTGAAGAACTTTGTTTGCAGTTTTGCTAATAAGCCTAATGCCCCCCCCCCCCCATGAATGTTGCCAATCAGGTAGAGTCAATAAAAGTCATTATGTACAATATCCTATTGCTATATTTTCATTGTACCTGTTGTATAACTGCATATGTACATATACTGGCAATGTACAAACAATACTGTAAAAAAATAAACAATACAATTAATGAGAAACTCAAAATACCAACATGTAAGAAATACTGTACTTTATTATTGTGTCAATGGAACCAACCAAAATCATTTATTGATTGAATTAAAATCAATATCCTCCAAATCAAGGATTGACAATCAATGGCACCCTTAAAGATTATTGTAAACATCTACCAAAATTAAATCAGGAATGAAATTCCATTTATTTAAATTAATCTAAGTCTTAAGGAACTATATTGAGCCATTATGTCATATGTTCTGAGCCTAGGGCGCCCTCTTCTGACGTGCCAGGTATCAGATGGTCAAGCTCTCTGCCTATTGAAGCCACTGATATCATCACCGCTCTATCATTAGGGCTAGTCTGTTCCACCTGTTTGGGTTCCCTACAGATATAGGCAACCTGCCCAAATTGTGAGCTGTAGGTCATATTGCAAGTACTTTTTGGTGGAACCACAACGTGGATTATTTCTTATATTTATTCCCAGTACTCTTTTATGTAAAGGGACTATTTGTGTTATACTCAGAGTTTGGAGATTAAGTACTCTCCTTGTGTATTCTGTGTTACTCTGCATTGCTGGCATTTGATGATTGCATTCCATAATAAAAGGTTACCTGAGTTTGATTCCATTCTCCATATCCGACCTGACACATTACATCACTTCCTTTTCAACTAGGGTATAAAAATGAGGTAACACCCATGCAATACCTTTTTGTCATCCAACACCATGAAGAAAACAATAATGACTGGCAGTTCAAAACAGACAGACCTTCATAAATATGGTAATGGCTACAAGAACATCTACAAATTATTGAATATAACACTGAGCACTGTCAGGGTAATTATGAAATAAATGTAAAGATATGGAACAGTTGAAAACCTAATGGGTAGAGGACGCAAATGCATTTTGGGAGAAAGATGGTGCCACCTTAACAACCACGGCCTCTTTGGAAGCGTTGCCAGAAGAAAGCGCTTTCTGACGCATATGTAAGCACTTGGAGTTTGTCAAACATAATTTTAATGACTTGAAGAAGGTGCTCTGGTCAGATGAGACTAAAATTCAGTGTTTTTGTCAGATACAGCATCTGCATGTTTGGGGTCGAAACAGAGATTCATACAAGGAGAGGCACCTCATACCCACAGTGAAATAAAGTATGGTGGTTGGTCGTTTTAATTCCAGAGGTCCAGGGGACCTGGTCAAGATTGATGGCATAATGAATTCTATCAAGTATCAGGCAATTTTGTCTGATAATCTGGTTGCCTCTGCCAGAAGGCTGGAACTTGGCCGTAGGTGGACTTTCTAACAAGACAATAACATACCTCAAGATCCACATAGAAATGGTTGTGACAACAAAAGCAATGTTCTGACATGGCCGTCTCAGTCGCCAAACCTCAATCCAATCAAAAACTTGTCGGCTGAGTTGAAGAGGACAGAATGTCATGAAGAGTGATCCGATGAATTGCAAAGTCCCTCTTTGCCATGAAAATGAACTTAATCCCCCAAATAACATTTCCACTGCATTTCAGCCCTGCCACAAAAGGACCAGCTGCCATCATGTCAGCGATTGTCTCGATAACACAGGTGAGAGAGTTGACGAGGACAAGGCTGAAGATTACTCTGTCATGCTGATTGAGTTAGAATAACAGACTGGAAGCTTTAAAAGGAGGGGGGTGCTTGAAATTATTGTTCTTCCTCTGTCAACCATGGTTGCCTGCATGGACAAACAACTTTGCACAAAAAGGTCTTCACAGGCAAGGATATTGCTGCTGTAAGATTGCACCTAAATCAACCATTTATCAGATCATTAAGACCTTCAAGGAGAGAGCTTCACTTGTTGTGGAGAAGGCGTCAGGGTGCAGCAAGCGCTAGGAACGTCAAATAAAGTTGACTCAGCTGCGGGATCGGGGCACCACCAGGGCAGAGCTTGCTCAGGAATGGCAACAGGCAGGTGTGAGTGCATCTGCATGCACAGTGAGGCGAAGACTTTTGAAGGAAGGCCTGGTGTCAAGAAGGGCAGCAAAGAAGCCCCTTTTTCTCCAGGAAAAACATCAGGGACAGACTGATATTCTGCAAAAGGTACAAGGATTGGAATAGGGAATAGTCATTTTCTCGGATGAATCCCCTTTCTGATTGTTTGGGCCATCTGGAAAACCTCTTGCCCGGAGAAGACAAGGTGAGCGCTACCATCAGTCTGTGTCAGGCCAACGGTAAAGCATCCTGAGACCATTCATGTGTGAGGTTGCATCTCAGCCAAGGGAGTGGGCTCACTCACAATTTTGCCTAAGAACACATCGATGAATAAAGAAGGGTACCAACACATCCCCCCGACAGCAACTTCTCCCAACCATCCAAGAACAGTTTGGTAATAACCAATACCTTTGCCAGCATGATGGAGCACCTTGCTATAAGGCAAATTGATAACTAAGTGGTTCGGGGAACAAAACATTAAAATTTTGGGTCCATGGCCAGAAAACTCCCCAGACCTTAATCCCATTGTGAACTTGTGGTCGATCCTCAAGAGGCGGGTGGGCAAACAGAAAGCCACATATTCTGACGAACTCCAAGCATTGATCATACAACAATGGGCTGCCATCAGTCAGGATGTGGCCCAGAAGTTAATTGACAGCATGCCAGGGCAGATTGCCGAGTTCTTGAAAAAGAAGGGTGAATAATGCAAATATTGACTCTTTGCATAAACTTAATGTAATTGTCAATAAAAGCCTTTGACACTTATGGAATGCTTGTAATTATACTTCAATTATACCAATACTTGTGTCCTTCTCAGAACTTTTGACTACAACTGTAGTGAATAAGGAGTGCCAATAATTATGAATCCTTGATTTTGTTGACATTTCATTTGTGTTAAATAAATGTATGCGTTTGGTTGCAACATTAATAAAGTACAGTGTGAGAAAACATTTTGGTATTTTGAGTTTTCCAAAATATAAATGTTTTGTTTATGTTTTAAAAGTATTGTTTGTCCATTGCAAGCCAGGGGTACCAGTAATTTTGGAGCCCACACTATATATAGGTTTATATACAGTAAATGTATGCATTTAGTCACAAGTGATCATTTAACTGCAATTTCTGTACAGTACATTACCATTCAGTAACAATATGAATTGATAACATATTGGTGTAACATTCAGCATACATTACATTATGATTCAGAGGGTATTGTTTACATATACAGACTTTATATAGGTTGTAACTCTCCTGTCATTATTATTTCCTGTTTACTTTTTAATTCTTCATTGTTTGTTACTATTATAACTGCATTGCTGAGTGACTGAGTCATGGCACGTGATTTTCACTGTACATGCAATTATATCTGTGTCTCCTGTACTTGAACTTGCCATGAGATACATCTTTTGCCATGAGATACATGAGATACTTTATTACTTCTGCTGTGTACACTCCAGATCACTGTTCAGTACATAGTATATTGCTATTATTACTATTATTATTGTTTTAAAATTTCTTCATATTGTATATAATTTTTTAAGCCCACTGTGTAGATGTGTCGAGCCATGTCACAAGAATTTCTCTGCATAAAATGATGTGATGTCATTCGATGCATATGACAAATAAACAACTTTGACTTTGACTTTGATCTTACTCACAAAGAAAGAAGGTAAAGGCTCCAAAAATAACCCATGGTTTTTATTGTAATGAAGCCAGTCTGGGAAAGAAAAGAATGAACACATAGAAATATTAATAGCCATATCCCATTAAAAAGCAGTGTTTTATTTCCTATTTTAATAGCTTGCAGAGGCTCCCCTCTGATCTAAGTCAGAACATATGAAGCTCCTAGTCCACCAAGTAAAATTTATTTTCATTACTGAATGTATTTGTATTTATATTAGTGTGTGAAAAGCTACTTTTCAGTTACATTCCAGTCACATTCCAGTTACATGTTGAGTTCACAAGTTTTGGGAAGTCCATAAGTAAAACAAAATGATCAGGTAAATGGAGTTTATATCTTAAAAGTAACCTATAAAACAAATATGAACCTCATTTACCTGATCATTTTGTCTTAATTAGTGACTTCCCAAAACGTGTGAACTCAGCAAGTAACTGGAATGTAACTGTACTTACGGTAGCTACTTTACCCAACACTGTTAAAAAGTGACTAGGCCTATACCACCTTAATAATTGTTACAAAAAATCAGGAGAAACAAATTAATAGTTGTGTTTTCTTACCTGTGAAGTTGTTTTACAGAGCCCTTTATTTCCAGGAGATGTTGACTGTGTTTGTCAAAATTTCTGTTGGATACTTATGACTGTGCACTGCTGTGTGGCTCACAAAAGCACATAAAAGATAATTTTAAAAATTTGCATTAGATAGTGTCCTGCCCTAAGTCACACATGCATCCATTCACATCTGAATACATCTCATCCTATTCCTGATACTGTACTTCATGACAATTAAACATAGATGACCAAAAAGGTACAATATTATGATCTGGTAGAATTATGAGAAATTATGACATTGGATTTTTAATTTTTTGCTGTAATTTGTTAAATTAGGTTACCTTTATCAATGAAAGTGGATGGAATTTAGATCAGCAATCCATGTGTCCAAATCTGTATTTTTTTCACAGTTATTTAACCAGACTAAATAAAAAAGAATTATTTGCATCAACAACCTGGGAGCAGTTAAGGTTAACTGTCCTGCTCATGGACACAATGACAAAGCTTTCACCTTGGCAGATAAGGGATTAAACTCTCTGAACACCAGTCAGATGACCTAACCACTAGACTAGGTCAACTTACACCCCAAAACAAACTACTTTCCAGGGGGTTACTTACTTTTTAACATGACAGATATAGTATGATACTTATATGATCTGGCCAGCACATGGCGTATAATTCGGGGGCTGATGTGGTTTAGCAAAGGATTTTATCTCTGGTTTATGTTATTAGCTAATACTTAAAACAATCAGCATTGCAACATGTCTGATTGGTTGTGTTCTACGGTACCACGTGACTTTAAGCGAATCAAGTAGTCATCTGTCGTTCGCATTGTGCCATATCACTGTCATTGGGCCATATGTGGAGTTCGAGAGATTTAAATCGCAATGTATTGACGACAAGGTCATTGTGAGCCGAGGTTTTTTGTTAATAGATCATGTCTGTTGTGATTTAGCAACATACGTCAGCTAGTAGTGTTCCTCTACGGCACGTTTTTGCACACGAGAGGATAACTCAAAAGTTGACCCCGAGGGTATACATTTACTTTATTAAGACGTTAGCGAACATTGACAACATGCATGTATCCACTCAAAGATAAACAAATAAATTATGGATATATTTGTATCCAGTCACCGTATACCGTACAGACAGACAGTACACCAATCCAGAAAGTGATTATCTCACTGGCTAATCCTCTCTTGTTAAAAACGATGTCTATGAGGACACTTCCCTTGGTTTTTATTAACTTGGGAGGAGAAATGCTTTATATTCTGGACCAACGTCTTCGAGCTCAGAAGACCACCGATGGTAATTTACAGAAAGGTAATTTGTAGATAGATCCCAAAAGCCAATTAGCTGGGTAGTCATACCAAAGCAGTAATGTTACAGTACGCGGTCAATTAATCACACATCCTATTCATCTCTTAACCTATTTTCTTTCCCCTCAACATCGCAGGAATATGGTCAGACGAGGACAGGAAAAGAGGTATCCTACTATTTCTAGCCAATCATAAAGCTCCCATCTTCACTAGTTAGCTTTTTTGTAGCCTAGCGCTATATCCTGAGTTTGTGTAACCCATAGAGATGGAAAGAGCCATCATTTGTGTTATGGTGCGATGATAGCTGCTATGTCAAGAACATTTTTTTTATTGTTCTTTCTACAATCCAAACATAGTATACATTGTACACAGGGTGAAAAGAATAAATAAAATTATCCAACTATTCATACATATTCCACATTATTATTCTAAATTGTGGACAAATTAAACAAATACAGTTTACAAAGGTTAAAAGTGGACTGTACAGGGGTAAACTAATGTGTAATAATAATAGAAAAGCAAAAGTATAAACAATGGTACAATTTACAGTTGTTATTGTATGTCGACAATCATTCTATCTAAGATTTTGGACATTTTGATGTCGTTTTTATTTTCCAGATTTGCCAAAGTGACATGAAGTTTTAAGCTCAAAGAGGAATAAATGTACATTAGGCTTTGAATGGATTATTTAGGATTTATGAATGTGAAATTTGCCGAATAGGCAGATTAATTGAATTGTGTTGTCTATGGATAGACAACCAGTATTTGATTTTAGAAACAAGACCATTACTTCAGAGATATTAATTAGTTCATTGTGGCAGGCAGATATTTTCAATGCAATCTCATTCCAAAAATGTTGTGAAAACTGAAAAAGAGATGTGGAATGGTCTTTTCCTGATATAAACAAAAGGCAAAATGTTGGACTTAAATTAGTTTTTAAAAGTATTGCGTATATAATATTTATGTACAACTGTTATGTGTAATTCTTTAGTTTTATTTGGAACAAAAAATCTGTTTGGATCAGACCATAACTTGTCTGTAACCATATTAGGAAAAGCTGATTTACAAAACATAAGTCCTTTAGGTGTGTCACTGTGTAAGGAAAGTGATTGCCTGATATTAATATTATTGCATTTCTTGGAGCCTATCTTGCACTTGGCCCAGCACAAAGCCAGACTTAAGTGTTTTTGCTAGTTTAATGCTGGATTCACACCAGGCACGGCAAAAAAATCACTGTACTACACCGTTACGCAGACACACCGCAATCAACATCGTAATCAATCTTCCGGAAAGTGATGGCGCCATTGACCAACAAAAACCTGGTCTATAGTGAATAGTGCAGCATGTCATTGTTATTTTAACAGCAAATTAGTCAAATGTACCTAGGCTTATGCACAGCGCGCGCACATTAGGCTTGTTACACACACACAGGGAAGTGCAGAAGCATACAAGCATGCAAAAGATTACAAATAAAATCATTACAGTGCATAATAGCAATGCGCCAAGGTACAAATGCGCCTGGCTCTTAAAGGGAATGGGAGATGACTCTGATTGGTTCATTGTATGTTACGCCCAAAACACACACATGAATTAATGAAGACACTAAGTACAACCCTTTTGAACCGTGCGCCCGGTGCATGGACCCTTTTTTCTGCCGTCAAACTAGCGAAAGAGGATTTGGATATGCCTTAAAGGTACCTGCGCCATGCGCTTCATGCCGTGCACTTAGATCATTAAAATAGGGCCTTCAATGGAGCAGAGGCCTGCCTAGGGGCTCCCCACGATGATTCGGCAAACTTAGGCCAATCATAGGCGGTGGGAGAGGTTTCTTATGGGAAGAGGGTCGGCATAGTGGCTGCCACCCCACGCTCCCGTCTCCTCTGCCTCCACAGCGGGTAGGGGATATTGAATCAAGAGGCTGCCTTCATAATCCCAGTGAGGTCTTGTCGAATGGAGGATCGACCAGCATCTTCCACAACAGGGGGCAGAGCGACAACCTCCACTTCTTTCTCAGACTAATCATCCTCTTCCTTGGAGTGAGAGCGTGAGGAAACCGAGCTGAGCAGGGGCTCAACTAAAGCAGCCAATTCGGCAACAGATACAGCGAAGGGGAATAATCTAATAGATCCTCCCTCACAGCCAGAATCTCCTCTAGGTCCTCCTCATCTGAAACGGGGGCAATAACTACATGGCCACCACCGCGGGTGGGTGCACGGCACTCTTATATAGAGTTGGCGCGGTCACCCCATTGGCTGGTGCGGTGACATGTATGCAAATTATGATTTTTCAGGCACATCCAGCAATGCAGGAGGGGTAAACCAATAGGAGCATAGCTCCCATATGGGGCGGAGCTCCATAATATAGAACTGGTATGTGCCTGCTGAGGAGTTGACAATTGGACATGACAATTTGAGAGGGGAGAAAAATGGGGATTTAATGACATAAATCCACTAGTTGGTCAAAAAAAACTGCAAACAGCACTGCAACTTTACATGAATTCTTTCACAATATATTATTTTTAAATTCCAATGATGTTCGATATTGAACATGCCTTTATACATAATAAACATTTGCCGTTTCACATTTTAGACTCCTTTTTTACATCTCCTTCCAATCAGTGACACCCAACTATTCTAAATGTATTCACAACCGCCATGAACATTGGTTTTCCCCCATGTCTCCCAAGACTAACTTTTGTGTTTCTGTTTGTCCAATCATATCTTTAGTTATGAATGACATCATAGCCACCATGTTTAATAAGGCCTTCATGGAGGAACTGCTCAAGCCCCAGGACCTCTACAGTCATAGAGCTTTGAAAACAGTGCTAACCAGGCTAGCCCACGCCTCCGTCATGAGGCTCAACACAGCCAGCATGGAGAGGGTATGCTACTGTACACTAGATGCACTAGAGGCCTTATCCCAGCCCTTCACAAAGTCCGACACAGCTAATTCAGGCAAATCTTAAAACCCCTCTTATGTTTCAGTTAGCTGTGTGGTACTGCTCAGGCCCAGTAAATGGAACTGTGCTTTCCTTGAGAAGGTTTCTGCATTGTTCCAGGCTGGCCTTTCCCATAGGTTAACGCTATGATCTTTAGGATGCCCTTCACTAATGCTAGTGAGATAGGGATACTGGTCACACCAGTTAAAGACTTAATTAAGGGGAATAGGCTCATAATAATGGTGAAAATTGATGGAATGGAATGGTATCTCACAATAGGTTTAATGTGTTGCCTCCACTGGGTCACGCTGATCTTGCGTTAACTTAGCAGACTGCCCCTATGTAATATACTGTCCTGTTGTGCGTTTTATCCCTCTGCTTTTTTCTGCGCAGCTTTACGAGTTGATGGTGATGGCTTTCAAGCACCAGCTCTTGCTCTGTCCACGTCCCAGAGACCTGCTGCTTATTTCGTACAACCACATCGACGCCACGCGGGAGTTTGTGAGAGACACGCCCAGTGTCCTCAACCAAGTGGACGAGACGCACAGGAAGATCATTGAGGTATCGGTTCAATATTAGTGAACTATGTAGGGTGCTGTTTGGGACGCATTTTCAGATTATACTGACCTATAGAAACAAAGATGGCCTTATCTACTGCTCTTTTTCTTCATGCTGTTTGTTAAAGGTGTATACACCATTGTCTGACGGGGAATTTCAACTCCTCCGACAAACGCTGCTCATATTCCTTCAAGACATACATGTTAGGGTGAGTTCAAGGTATCTACTTTGGTGGCATTGTAAATTTGCAGCAGGAACAACTTAATTAAACATATTTCCATTTATTAATACAATTAAAATTTAAAAATTTTAAATTTTCGGTTCCAGATAAAATGTGTGACCCCTACGTGATGACTGTTCTAAATGAATGGGCTTGATATGAATAACTGTCTCCTCCAGGTGTCCCTTTTCCTCAAGGATAAAGTGCAGCACCCTAATGGACGCTTTGTCCTCTCGTTCACTGGCCCAGTACCTCATGGGACAGAAGTCCCAGGGTTAATCAGGTAGTCTACACAGCATTAACACAACCCAGAAGGAGATTTTAACAATGGCCAAATTGTGACGGCTAGACAACTGGGTCAGAGCATCTCCAAAACTGCAGCTCTTGTTTGGTGTTCCCAGTCGGCAGTGGTCAGTACCGATCAAAGGTGGTCCACGGAAGGAAAAGCGGTTAACCGGCAACAGGGTCACGGGCAGACAAGGATGGCCCGTGTGGTCCAATTGAACAGGAGAGCTAATGTAGCTCAAACTGCTGGAAGAGTTCATGCTGGTTCTGATATAAGGGTGTCAGAACACACAGTGCATCGCAGTTTGTTGCGGATATGGCTGCAGTTTTGCCTGCAAAAGCAGGACCTACACAATATTAGTCATAATGTTATGGCTAATCGGTGTATAAAGCAATGCATTGTTATGGCAAAGAGGATTTATGCTGTCTGTAATAAAATGCATGGTCCAGTTTAAAGTAGTCTGCTTATATGTGATGTTCTGTCTTCCTTACATCAATGATTTGTTTGAAGACAATGTAATTACTTGTGCTTTTTTGATGGCTACACTTTTTAACAGTTGTGTGAATGAATTGTCATGTTTTTCATTGTAAGTGAGCGTTGCATACATTCGCGTTCAAGTAAGCCGCGTAGCCAACTAATTCCAGGTTTGATCGTTAACATCTTGTTCTCACAGGCTGTTTAGTAGGAGTGGGAAAGAACTGAAGAGGTGTGAGTTCCCTACCGAAGGCAGTTACACCAGCTCCATCCGAGTAGGCTCCTTCGAGCTTTTCGGAGACAGAGTTATAAGAATTGGGACTAATATGTAAGTAACTAGGTCTTTATCACAAATGCGTAGTCATGTTAATGTGTCAGAAAACCTTGAATTTAGGATATGTATGTCTTGAATGTTAATAGGTACAGTGTGACCAGACCAGAAGAAAGCAACACATCCAAGAGCTACTCTCAAAAGGTAGAACATGAACACACTAAACCAGACTCTTACAGTATGTTTTGTTATAAACGTTTTGGTAAAAGTAGTGCATGAAAGCGCGAACAGCATGCAGTCTCCACAGCTTTCACTGATCCACAGACATCTGAACCCGACCCCCTGGCCAAAGAGGAACTGAACCTGCTTGCTCGATTGATGGGCAGATTGGAGGTTCAGAACCGAAACACAGACGCTGAAATAGGCTTCCGGGTCAACCTCTTTGCCACGGACCAGGAGGAAGAGGAGGCGTAAGTTTGATTTGGTTCTGTAAGAGTGATTGTAATATAATAATCACAGCATCTTGATTATCATTCATTTGGTTTGATCAGAACCAATAATTTGGATCTGATGTTATTATCTATGTATTCGTCTACAGTGAAGCATCAGGCGGAAATGGGGATAAGCCATTTGAAGTGATTAATATTCAAGCAACACAGGTCTGGTTGTCTTTAGTAATTTGTTTTAATTGATTGTATTATTGTGTTAGTGTGGATGGTAAGCATGCAATATGTGTAAACAAAAGTAGAGCATCTGAATGAAAAATAAATTTGTCGGGCAAACCCTGTTTGAGCAGATGACTTAGGCAATGCTGGATCCACTACAGCCTAGGTAGGGACTCGCTCAGGTAAGTAGGGTCCCAGTAAGCTTATCTGAGTTTGTTCGTTGAGGAAGCATGACTGGTTGACCGTATTCTGGTTGACTGCATAAAGCAGGGTTGCCCACTTTGGGAATTTGGCTGGCGTGAGACCCTGTACAATTTTAGTGTTTGCGCGCGCAAAGAACATTTTTGGTAAACCTAACCTAATTAAAAAAATGTCAGTCATTGTTAACTTAGTATAAACCCAGATTTATGCAACAAAAAAACTAATTGAATGGAAACCCTTTTTTATGCTGAAAGCATGAGAGTCACGCCAGATGCGTGAGAGTTGGCAACCCTGCATAAAGCATGTCATGATCTTCAGTTTACTGGGACTGTTGGGTGTTGCTGTGATGATACATGTTTGGTCAGCTCAAGCGTAATGTGCATATTTATATTTTCAAAGATGCCTACAATTT
>JACXGM010029083.1:0-13809 GCA_016801145.1 Umbra pygmaea
GGGGGGAGTGAGACTCAGAGGGGGGAGTGAGACCCAGAGGGGGGAGTGAGACCCAGAGGGGGGAGTGAGATGTAGACAGAAAGCAGCCAGTGGATGTTAGTTGTGTATTTGAACGGGGCTAATTGTAGAGCTCATTATAAATGGAGTCTATGAGAAGAGCCGGAGGAGCAGAGATTGAAGAGCAGTGCTGTGGGCCTGATGCACCAGACCTGCCGTGCAGAACGTCTAATCCCATCCTGCCTCCCTCCCTCCTCGCTATGCCTGCACCTCTCAGGGTCCTGTTAATTCAGGCCGGGCTGGGGGGGAGCTGCCCCCGCCGCCGCCTGCAAACTTTCCAAACTCCATCACCATGGCTTCCTTTAATTAGCTAGCGTTAGTCAGCCACCCGCGCTGCACGCTCGCACGCGCTCTCTCCACACATCACGGAAACCAAATTAAAAACTGGAATCGCTCTTCCTCCTTTCATCCTCTACGCTTTCTCTTTTTTCAACTCGTCCATTTTCCTTTCTGTGTTTTTTTAACATGTTCCCTCTTTCTGTCTCACCTTCTTTCCACTCTGGATCTGGTCTCTCCATCTCACTTTTCTCTACATCTCACTTTTCCATGTCTTCGTGTTAACAGGTGTAAGGACAGTCAATGTCGAACAATAAAATATTTATCTATTTATACAGCTGGATTCATGTTGTGTTAGGAAATTCTGTTGTAATTTTGTTACGCCAGCGATGTGTGAATCAGGCAGTGGTGTGGCTGCTGCTAGACATATTTGGCTTCACTTCAGTTAATCTGTGGGTCTGTAGACAGGACATGGAGACAGACACAATGTATATACAGACAGACACAGAACCTACATACAGACAGACATAGAACCTACATACAGACAGACACAGAACCTACATACAGACAGACACAGAACCTACATACAGACAGACACAGAACCTACATACAGACAGACACAGAACCTATATACAGACAGACACGCAACCTATATACGGACAGAGACGCAACCTATATACGGACAGAGACGCAACCTATATACGGACAGAGACGCAACCTATATACGGACAGAGACGCAACCTATATACGGACAGAGACGCAACCTATATACGGACAGAGACGCAACCTATATACGGACAGAGACGCAACCTATATACGGACAGAGACGCAACCTATATACGGACAGACACGCAACCTATATACGGACAGAGACGCAACCTATATACGGACGGACAAGCCTAGTAACGGACAGGCCTAGTAACGGACAGGCCTAGTAACGGACAGGCCTAGTAACGGACAGGCCTAGTAACGGACAGGCCGAGTAACGGACAGGCCTAGTAACGGACAGACCCACACACGGACAGACCCACACACGGACAGACCCACACACGGACAGACCCACACACGGACAGACCCACAGTATCTCACAAAAGTGAGTACACCAGTCACATTTTTGTAAATATTTGATTATAACTTTTCATGTGACAAAACTGAAGAAATTACACTTTGCTACAATGTAAAGTAGTGAGTGTACAGCTTGTATAACAGTGTAAATTTGCTGTCCCCTCAAAACAACTCAACACACAGCCAGTAAGGTCTAAACCGCTGGCAACAAAAGTGGGTACACTCCTAAGTGAAAATGTCCAAATTGGGCACAATTACCCATTTTCCCTCCCCGGTGTCATGTGACTCGTTAGCGTTACAAGGTCTCAGGTGTGAATGGGGAGCAGGTGTGTTCAACATGGCACCTAATGGCAACGAATTCTCTGAGGATCTGAAAAAAGGACTGTTGCTCTACATAAAGATGGTCCAGACTTAATATTTAGTAATTTTTCATCTCTGTCTCTTTGTACATACCCGTCTCCCTACTGTAACTACTGCTTTCTAATGTTCTCTCAATAATCAAAATAATATCAGATACACAGGGGGTCCATGTTTCTGCCTTGCAGGACAAGCAAGCTATGTTCTTTATAGTCAGTGATTCAAGCATTTTTTAGACTCAAAGTGGGAGAAGTCAGTGGCTTCTCCCACTTTGCCCGGAACTTCCAGCATGAGGCAGCACAAATTGGCATAGCACTGCCCAGGATTTGGAATTGATAAATCAGATTATCTACCTTGCCACTTTGCTCTCCAGCAACTCCTTGTGTCCAGATTGGGCGCCTGTAAATTCAATTGCGGAAGTAAAGTCAGTGAACGTAATGATCCCTGCATGATCCAACTAAAGGCTTACGGTTTGATGACCAGTGCGAAAAGATCGTCGGCTAAGCGACATGTGGTTGAATAAACCGTGTGAGCGCCCCTCACCATCCCGCATCTGTCCAAGGAGTTGCAGAGCTGCTGACAAGGCAGGATTAGTGGGGAATTGGACTGGACCAATTAAGGGGCAGAAAATGTTTAGAAAAAATATAAATAATTCTGATGCACCAGGGTCCCGGCATTCTGGGAACTTGATATTCTAGATTCTCTGAAGGATTCTTGATTTCTTGATATTCTAGATTCTCTGTTTGAAGGATTCTTGATTTCTTGATATTCTTGATTCGCTGTTTGAAGGATTCTTGATTTCTTGATGTTCTAGATTTTCTGTTTGAACGATTCTTGATTTCTTGATGTTCTAGATTCGCTGTTTGAACGATTCTTGATTTCTTGATATTCTAGATTGTCTGTTTGAAGGATTCTTGATTTCTTGTGTATACCCTTCTGGTTTCAGGAATCTCCCAACCTGGAGTTTTGGTTGGGTTTAGGAATTTTCCCATTCTACTTCTCATGTTCCCATGGGAACCAGTTTGGCTTCCCAGAGCGTCAACACACTAACATACTAATGCTAACCCTGTCCCTGTCTGCCACCTGGTTGCTCTATGAACTGTCCAGGTGTTTTGGATGGAGATGCAGTTGCTGATGGGGGTGAGGAGGGGAGGCAAGATGCGGAAGAGGAGGATGATGATGATGTGACCGAGGCTGCAGACGTAGATAATAGCCCCCTGGAGGCAGCTCCACCTACCCTAGACGCCCAGGGGCTACAGAAGCTTACTAACCCCAGCTCTGAGTTCACCTCTCTGGGTAAATGCATGACCATTGACTGGCTGTATGATGGGGCTTTGCATGGATGCATGTTTACTGCCTGCCGGTCTCCCTGTCTGTCTCTGTGTTATCAACCTGTGTGTCATGTACATTAACCCACCTTTGCCCTCTGACATCTTGTCTAGCTGGGATCCCCGATGTAGGCGGAGCTCCACTGTAACACTCTAGTACTGGCAGCAAGGCTTTCTTTGTCTTCTGTTTTTCCTGCACAACTTTATTTGAAAACCAGTAATTAAAAAGAAATCAGCTAAAAGTGCTCCCTAGTCAAAAAGTGTCTAATATCTTCCAAAAAAACGTTGGTGGAATAATTTCAGAAGTTAATTACTATTTTCCAGTGTTTCTTTTTTGTGTGTTTCGTTGTTATTGTTGTTGCTTCACTTTCTGTCGATATGAGATAGCAGGCGGAACACTTAACTGGTAAACAAAAAGAGAAATCATGAAAACATGCATTTTCTCTTTCTTTGAAGAAGCAATCTCTCTGCTATTCCCCTGTTGTGTTTAACTAAGTTTTCTGTTGTTATTCTCCTTTGTTTTGAACTGTTTTCTCTTTTTTATTCTGCTGTTGTTCTGCTGAGAAGACATTACTTCTTCATAGAAATGAATGCTTTAAAAGGAAAATGTGTCCTAATTTGCAGTAAATTCACTGAATAGTGCACTAATTTTGCACGCAGTCCAAATGCACTACATAGACATTAGGGAGACTTTCACAACAAACTCCACTTGTTTATAAAGTGTTGGCCATTATCTTTCTCAAGTGCACAGCACTCAACTGTGTCCAAGCACCTCTCTTGGAAGGACACTTGATAGGAGGGAACTTCATAAAGAGAACTTCCTTAAACCTTATAAAAACGGAACTTTACAGAAGGGAACCGGGTGTTTCCATGCAACCTGTTTGCATAATGGTCGTTTTTTGAAATGGGGATAATAGTAGATGCCACTTCACAGAAGAGGAAAGCACAGAGGCCAAGGGCAGACGTAGAGGTGTAAACCGTAAACATGTCTGCGTCTGCAGGTGTAAACCATAAACATGTATAGTTTACCTTTATTTTACCAGGCAAGTTGACTGAGAACAGCTTCTCGTTTACAGCACAGCAATGCCTGAGTAGAAGTGGGGGGAGGGAAGGGGATGAATGAGCCAATTGAAAGCTGGGCATGATTAGGTTGCCTTTCTTAGACCAAAGGGAACAGTGCCCCCTACTGGCCCTCCAACACCATATCCAGCAGCATTGGTCTCCCATCCAGTGTCTGTCTGTCTGTCTGTCTGTCTGTCTGTCTGTCTGTCTGTCTGTCTGTCTGTCTGTCTACAGGTGTAAACATGTCTGTCTGTCTACAGGGGTGGGTTTCAGAAAGCAGGGTTAACACACTCTGAGTTTACTGACTCTGAGCTGTCAAACTCAAGAGTTTATGGTTTTAGAACAGGTGGTAACAATGATTGCATTCAACTCTGAGTCTAATCAACCCTGAGTTAAGCATGAGCACAAGGATATAAAAAGCCCTCATCAATGGAACACAGAACACCATCATAGCAACAGGAGAAAAAATTTAAAAAGCTGCAACAGATTGTCTTTGTATGACAATGGGGATGTGAAGGGGTCAATTTGAAATTATATATATGTCTGTCTGTCTCCAGGCGTAAACAGTTAATACATGTCTGTCTGTCTGTCTCCAGGTGTAAACAGTAAATACATGTCTATCTGTCTGTCTCCAGGTGTAAACAGTAAATACATGTCTGTCTGTCTGTCTGTCTGTCTGTCTGTCTGTCTGTCTGTCTGTCTGTCTGTCTGTCTGTCTGTCTGTCTGTCTGTCTGTCTGTCTGTCTGTCTGTCTGTCTGTCTCCAGGTGTCAACAGTAAATACCTGTCTGCCTGTCTCCAGGTGTAAACAGTAAATACATGTCTGTCTGTCTGTCTGTCTCCAGGTGTAAACAGTAAATACATGTCTGTCTGTCTGTCTGTCTGTCTGTCTGTCTGTCTGTCTGTCTGTCTGTCTGTCTGTCTGTCTGTCTGTCTGTCTGTCTGTCTGTCTCCAGGAGTAAACAGTAAATGTCTGTCTGTCTGTCTCCAGGTGCAAACAGTAAATACATGTTTATCTGTTTCAAGGTGTAAACAGCACACATATGTCTGTACCCTGAGGCCTATAGTACGAAGTAAGGACAGCATGCCCAGGATTTCTTTTTGTTAGCTGGCTTCACTAAGCCTACCAAACGCGATGCACATGAACGGTGTCATGATGGTGGTTATCAATTTGTTAAATCAACCCAAGTTTTCCCAATCTAGCGACAAGCACGTTCACATAAATGGGATGGTGTGTGCACCATATGATAGGTCACTGACAAGGAAAAAAATTGCGTAAATGCGTCAGTTTCAAGGCTCATTCTCACCAATATCACTGCCCTGTGGTTAAAGCACAACTAGAACTGACTATAATAATAATAATAATAACTGAACCGACTATAATAATAATAATAATAACTGAACTGACTAATAATAATAACAATAACTGAACTGACTATAATAATAATAATAATAACTGAACTGACTATAATAATAATAATAATAACTGAACTGACTATAAACATAATAATAATAATAACTGAACTGACTATAATAATAATAATAATAATAATAACTGAACTGACTATAATAATAATAATAATAACTTAACTGACTATAATAATAATTGTGTATTCCATTAAGTGCATTGCTTAGATGAATGCTGGCGGCGTGTAAGACAAGTTTTGCCGTATTATTTCAGTTGCAACCCTGGCAGTGTTAAACGTATTGGGAGCAAAAAAATGTAAAACACATATGTCTTAATGAATGTTAAAATACTGGGGTGTTCAACAAATGTAAAATTACTGTGGAGGTAAATAGTAAGATGTATGTACTGTCTCCACAGTGAAAGGGGTTACATTGATGTTGGTTTTCTGCATCAACCGCATAGAAGATACTACCTGTAACAAGCAAACAAACACAACAATATGCATACAATCTGTGGTTCTTCGATGTGTCGTACTGGCTACATACGGTTTAAGAAGCTGACAAAGATACGTCAGTCCCTCCGCTGACAATATATATCTTTCATAAAGATACTCATCAGAGAAAGCCAACAGGTTTTGTTGGTCTCTGAACATTTTTGCTTTTCTTAGGGGACCCTCTCACTATCCGCCCACCGAGCTCCAGAATCTTCTAAGAACGTTGACGGCATTTTCAGTTGAGAATTGATTGGTCAGTAGGCGGTGCTTTTATTCAGGCTTATCTGTTATCTCTACTATAACTTGCTCCGGAGCAGCATAAGTTACCATGGTGATGTAACCCAGTAACATCGTCGTGACACTGAAAACCTAGGGTTAAACCTGAAATTAGCTTGCTAACCTTAAATCTTAGTATGGGCCTCAGGTATAAACATGTCTGTGTCTGTCTGTCTCCAGGTGTAAACATTACTGTGTCCAGGTGTACACTGTAAAACTGCCCATCTGTCTCTAGGTGTAAACATTACTGTGTCCAGGTGTAAACTGTAAAACTGCCCATCTGTCTCTAGGTGTAAACAGTAAACATCTTGATCTGAAGCTAAAGATGGAGGTCAGACCAGGAGGAACCAACTCTTCCTCATCCCCCTCATCCTCCTCTTCCTCTCCATCGGTTTCTTCATCCATGTCTCCCCTCAGCCCAACACAGGTACACACACACACATTGATACACAAACATTGGCACGCACACACAGACGCACTGATACACACACAGACTTGTTTCAATATACTTGGGAGGGCATTTTCAGACCGAAATGTATTTATAAAAAAAAATCCCATTTGTTCTAACCCTAACCTTTACTGCCAAAGACCCACTCTTAAAAACGGAACCCTAAATGTTTGATCCCTCACGTTAAATTCTACATTTTAATGCCTAATATTAAACCCTAACCCTTAATTGTAATGCCTATCCTTAAATCTAACCATACATTCTAAAACCTTAAACCTAATATTTTAAAACCTTAAACCTTACATTGTAATGTTTAGGTTTGAACATTACATTTTAAAACCTTAAACCTTACATTCTTAAACCTTAAACCTAACCCTATATTTTTAAACCTTAAACCTTACATTGTAAAGCCTAACCCTAAACCTAACCCTATATTTTAAAGCCTAACCCTCATTCTAACCCTACTCTTCAATAGAATCCTAACTTTGCCTTCAAGCCTAAAAAAGTTGTTTGTAGAATTGGGTTCCAGCAAAACGGTCCCCATAGTGTATAATACACGCACACCCTGATACACACACACACACGCACACCCTGATACACACACACACACACATGCACACCCTGATACACACACACACACACACACACACATGCACACCCTGATACACACACACACACGCACACACAGATAAACACATTGCTATTTGTCTTTAGTAATTTCACATTAATCTCTGACCTCCAAAGGATCCATTTCATTAATGTAGTTTATCTGACCCTAAACGGACCTCTTGTACACCAGTCTATTTGACCACACACTCACACAGATGCGCACACACACACACACACACACACACACTCACACTCACACACACACACACACTCACACAGATGCACACACACACACACACACACGTATGTTTGACCAGTTGATCCCCTGTGTGTGAATCTGTCTGAATCCCTAACCCATTTTACTGCAATGAATCACTATGCAGCTACGTACACCTGATATGAAGCTATGACCTTTCCCAGTATGTATGTGTTTTAGAGAGTGTGTATGACTGAGTATACGCCAACGACTCAGACAGGAAATCCTGACATTTTAATTGATTTTAAATTTTCTGGGAATAACATTGTGTAGGGAGGTTGGGGTTAATGTGGGCTCACACACACACACACACAAATACACACACACACACGCGTACACACACACATTTGTGTACAGCTAACCTTGTGGGGACCAGAAAACAAAAACCATAACCTTAATAACCTAATATTTAGGTCTAAAATGTTTCTTCCCCTGATGCCTAAGCTTAACCATAAGCCTAAAACATAATGCCTGAACCTGAAAATACCCTAAATTCCTAAACCTAATTGTAACCTAGCCCCTGACCCCTAAGCCAGAAATTCACTTTGATTCTCAAAAGGTTGCATTCATGTGAGGACCAGACATTTAGTACCCATAAAAAACTATCCTCTCCCTAAATCCTAGCTTCAATAAACTAACACTAAACTTAACCCCAAGCCTAAATAGTCAAGCCCAGCATAAAACGTCCTCACCTAAAGTGTCAAACACATACCAGTCCTTAATAGCAATTTCAGTGATGGGAAACACAATCCAATTTAACATAGTTATTGTTTCTTCTCTCTATAATAGTATAAAATAGTTAAATGAGCAAAACAAAACATAAAAAAAATTCTAATAATGAATATTAATAAAACAGACACACATTAGCCTGTTGTTCCAGTGAGGCCTGGAGGATAAACGTTCTGCGTCTCCCTGGAGAATCTGCTTTCCCAGAAGGCTTTGGGGCGGGCTAAACGGGCCGCGGCAGCGTCTCCCTAACTCTCATTAGTAATTGTGTGTATGCGCAGCCTCGGCACTGCACGATAAGACACCGCGAAGCCCAGCAGACCGCAACATTAGTCACGCACCACACGCTCACACGCACACACAGGCTTTTGCCCAAATACTCACAGAGGCGCACCATCTCACTCTTACAGACCAAGATGTAAAAATCTGCACAGCCGCAGCTATCTGCACCATTGGCAACCGATAAGACACAGGGGGATCTGCTGGTCCCAAGGGTTAGAGGGCCGGTCACGAAGGGCCAGGAAGTCACGTTTTCTTTTGGGATGTTTGTTTTTTAGTGCGTTTGTGTTTGTTTTTTGATTGACACACCACAGACTAGAATTCAGTCTAATTGGCAAAATAATTTTGAACATTTTCTAGCTTCTGTGTGAAGAAAATAATTTAAATGATTATTTTAGAATCTAGAATCCATTTTATTAGGTACACCTACTTATTTAGTTAAATAGCCAACCAGCAAATCATTTGTCTGACATGGGGATAAGGTGTAGTTGCTGTTTGAGTAAACATAAACAATGGGGATAATGTGTGGTCTGAGTGACTTTGACCGTAACATGATGGTTGGTCTGAGTGACTTTGACCGTAACATGATGGTTGGTCTGAGTGACTTTGACCGTAACATGATGGTTGGTCTAACTGTGGTGGTTCCATCATGTCAGAAGTAGCAGACCTGTTTCAACACAACATGAACTGTGATCATCCAAAGTTCCATTCTGCCTCTTAAGAGTGGAAAAGGTTTTTTTGTCCTCAAGCAGCGACTCCGCCCACTACGCCACACGGACCCCCTGAGGAAAAGGTCACAGTCTGAGAAGGACATGCGTGTATATCCCACAAACACATGAAATGGCTCTAGAATATCATGCAGTGAGGATTTTAGGTACATTACAGGCCAACCACTACCACAGCTCATGTAAGTGAATAACGCAGCTGAGAAAAATTAGGATTGGAACTTAAACAGCACTGACTTTTCCCCATTTACTGTTTCAAATAATGAATTAGCTTACTGAGTTTTGTTGTTTCACATAGTTTCTCTTAAACGTCTGCACTGTATGTTTCTCTGGATAAGCGTGTCTGCTAAATGTCTAAAATGTAGGATGTAAAACTCAGTTCTAATCAGTGGAAGGGCACTTGTATATCATGCAAACAAAAACAGAAATTTCCTTTTGTGGTAAATGTTTGAGTACTTTAAGCTCACTGGTGAAGACAGTTGACAGCCGTAACAAATTTGACATTTCTAATTGTGAGCGAGAGCCTTGCGAGTTCCTCTCGGAGGTAGGAATATAATTGCTGACATTGTTTTCTAAATCCATCTGAAATTAAGCAGACAAATCTGTATTTGTTTGTGTTTAGGTGTGTGTGTAGGCGTTT
This sequence comes from Umbra pygmaea, assembly GCA_016801145.1. NCBI lineage: Eukaryota > Metazoa > Chordata > Actinopteri > Esociformes > Umbridae > Umbra > Umbra pygmaea. The sequence goes on from JACXGM010029083.1 coordinate 10,005, forward strand.
GTACACCACACACCCACCCATGCTAAACTAGTGATATATCCTAACCCTTGTCGGAATGTCATTGAGTGGAACGTGTTTTTCCCTAATTGTCAACTTTATTACGACGTTTCGCCCTCTTATTAAGTAGCGAATGGAAAGCGTCAGTCTGGGGGAGAAAAAATGGTTTCCACTTGGCTTGGCATATTGGGCCAGATTCAGCTAGTAATAACAAAGTGTTTTTGCGTGGCTGGTGTCTGTGAGCTCTCGGTATGGGGAGAAGCATGAGTGCAGCTTCTAAACACGTGTTACGTTAGAAACAATAGCTTTGCCTTTGCATAATCTGAATACATTTTCTGGCTCGTCGGTGTTTTGTTGAAAGTCAACTTAATTGCTCTTGTTTTTTATTTTTTTCCAATTAATTTTTTTGTCGTGTGAGCAAGGGAGTGAAGTGTGTTTGTTGGGGGGGGTTGTCAAACAAACTGAAGGAATGGAGATGAACAAACTTATTAGCATCAACCGTGGTCCATCTTGGTGTGTGTTTAGTGGGATTCACGACACATTACACATCCAGGCTAAAATGGGAAGCTTTAAACATTATATGCGTATTGTTCATTCGTGCATTTGTGTGACTTGTTTTTACTAGAGTTATTTGAACTGTGTGTTAACGTGTGTGTGTGTGTGTGGATGTAGAGCAACGCAGAAGAGCTGCGAGCAGAGCGGTTACGCAGAGCATCAGAGCGACTCCGCAGTCCTGTGGTGTTCAGTAAGGAGCCTGTTGTCCGGAAAACACAACTCAAGTCCTTCAGCCAGTATGTGGAGAGCAGACCAGGTGAGAGTGCAGACCAGGTGACACTCTAGAGTTGTTGACAAATAAATGTAGGTCCCTAAGCACCCATCTCGACCCACTGTCTGGGCCCTTCTTCTGCTTTACATATCGGTCTCCCAATCCATGCTGTCAGGTCAATAAAAAATAGTGTCAAGTGGAGTATCTGACTTTTATTCACCCAACAATCTTCTCTCTCTGGCTCTCCTTCTCTTTCTCCTACTTGTCTTCTAGATATAAAGCGTCAGAGATCCGTGCCAGAGGATCTGAGGAGAGCTGCAGAGGAAAAAGGGCTGCCAACAGACACAGACGCGCGCAGTCCTTATGAAGATGAAGTACTATGCATTTATTATCCCTCCCCCGTTCCACCCTGCCTCTCCATTTTTTTTGTCGGCAGCTCCGCAACTCCTAGGACAGATCTGTGGGATGGCGAAGGGTGTGCAAACGGATCTTGTTCATATATTTAAAGGCTACTTTAGCCCTGGCCTCACCTTAAAGACATTGTTAGAACTGCATCTCATCTTAAATACAGTGTTAGGTCTGCGTCTCACCTTAAATACAGTGTTAACCCTGCGTCTCACCTTAAATACAGTGTTAGCCCTGCGCCTCACCCTAAAGACGTTGTTAGCCCTGCGTCTCACCTTAAAAACGGTGTGTTAGCCCTGCACCTCACCTTAAATACAGTGTTAACCCTGCGTCTCACCTTAAATACAGTGTTAGCCCTGCGTCTCTCCTTAAATACAGTGTTAGCCCTGCGTCTCCCCTTAAATACAGTGTTAGCCCTGCGTCTCCCCTTAAATACAGTGTTAGCCCTGCGCCTCACCTAAAATACAGTGTTAGCCCTGCGCCTCACCTAAAATACAGTGTTAGCCCTGCGTCTCACCTTAAATACAGTGTTAGCCCTGCGTCTCACCTTAAATACAGTGTTAGCCCTGCGCCTCACCTTAAAGACATTGTTAGCCCTGCGTCTCACCCTAAATACATTGTTATCCCTGCGTCTCACCTTAAATACAGTGTTAGCCCTGCGTCTCACCTTTAAGACAGTGTGTTAGCCCTGTGCCTCAACTTAAAGACATTGTTAGCCCTGCGTCTCACCTTAAATATAGTGTTAGCCCTGTGCCTCACCCTAAATACAATGTTAGCCGTGCGTCTCACCTTAAAGACTGTGTGTTAGCCCTGCGTCTCACCTTAAATACATTGTTAGCCCTGCGCCTCACCTTAAAGACAGTGTGTTAGCCCTGCGCCTCACCTTAAAGACAGTGTGTTAGCCCTGCGTCTCAGCTTAAATATAGTGTTAGCCCTGCGTCTCATCTTAAATATAGTGTTAGCCCTGCGCCTCACCTTAAAGACAGTGTGTTAGCCCTGCGCCTCACCTTAAAGACAGTGTGTTAGCCCTGCGTCTCACCTTGAATACAGTGTTAGCCCTGCGTCTCGCCTTGAATACAGTCTTAGCCCTGCGTCTCACCTTAAATACAGTGTTAGCCCTTCGTCTCACCTTAAAGATGGTGTGTTAGCCCTGCTTCTCACCTTAAAGACATTGTTAGCCCTGCGCCTCACCTTAAAGACGTCATTACCCCTGCGTCTCACTTTAGAAATTGTTAGCCGTGTGTGTCACCTTAAAAGAGTTGAAAGAGGAAGAAATGAAAAAGTGATTAGCACGTGCTCCTCCATAAACAGATCTTCTGAATTGATCTGAACAGAGGGGGTCAGGGTGGGGATGTTAATTATTACAGTAGCCAGATACTGCCGCTCCTCCGCTATGCAGGCCTGGGATGGGGGTGCTCGTACGTGTGTGTGTCACAGAAGATCCAGATTCTCCCTCTCCTCCACCACCTCCTCCTAGCCGTGGTCCTCCCCCAGCAGGGCCCCGAGGTTAATGGGTGTTGAACCTTTCCATTATCCGCATCAGCCCAGAATTACCTGCTGAATGATGTTTGCATTAATATAATATATATGGTAATGCCCCGGGCCTAATTAAGCCCGGCCACGGCCCGCGCAGCCCGGCAGGCTCGGGGAAATGGGCTGATCATGTGTAAAATTGATTTGAGGAGGAGAAATATGTGATGGAGCGAAAGAGGGTAGGATAGAAAGGAGAAGAGGAGAGAGAGAGAACCTGGAATCTGCACACGCACTCTTAAAGAAGTCAGTCATAGGTGGGTTTACAGGAAAAGTGCTGGCCTGTATGGAATACAGAAATCAAACGCTCTGTCCTTCACTGGTCCGATTACGAAAACAGTAAGCATCAGCAGCAGGAAATATTTATTTAAATCCACTTTTTTACTTCAAATAATTGTTAGTAGAGACATTTGAGAAAACATTTTGCACTTTATAGTATATTTATGGTATACGATCGGGGCTTGTTTTAAGCAATAGAGATAATAACTATGCTACATAGTGTTCTACCATCAGTTTAGTTTTTTAATCAATGTACAGTAGAAGAGTGCTTTCACATTTAGGTTTGGGTAAGTAGGCTTTAATAGGACTTTTATATTTCATTTTTATTGTCAATAGGGCTTTCATTTGCTGGATGGATCTTTTATTGGAGAATAAGGTGTTTAATTGGAGCAATAGGGCTTTCATTCGAGTGATAGGTATTTTATTGGAGCATAAGGTATTTTATTGATTTAAGGGTTTTCATTGGAGCTATATGTCTGTAATTGAAGCGATTGGTCTCTAATTTGAGCAATAGGTCTGTAATTTGAGCAATACAGAGCAATAGGTCGGTAATTTGAGCAATAGTTCTGTAATTTGAGCAATACAGAGCAATAGGTCAGTAATTTGAGCAATAGGGCAGTAATTGGAGCAATAGGTTGGTAATTGGAGGAATAGGTCTGTAATTGGAGCAATTGGTCTGTAATTGGAGCTGTAGGTCTGTAATTGGAGCAGTAGGCTTGAAGTTGGAATGGTGAGTCTGTAGTTGGAGCGGTCAGTCTGTAGTTGGAGCGGTGGGTCTGTAGTTGGAGCGGTGGGTCTGTAGTTGGAGCGGTGGGTCTGTAGTTGGAG
>JACXGM010029084.1:0-13793 GCA_016801145.1 Umbra pygmaea
TGCCACAAGTTGTTCTTCTTGTAATGAAGATCTCATCGAGGAAAAACACGCTGTATTTTTATATTTTCATTGGATTTATTTATAAAAAGTTAAACAACTAATTCATTTTAATATAAAAAATTAATGATTAATCGATAGTCAATCGTTAATTCTCCCGACGATCGACGAAGAAAGTTTCATCGAATGCCCATCCCTAACCATTTATAAATACGTTGATATTTTGGAAACTACCATCTACTTCAAGCCGCAGAGTATAACACTTTTACGCACAGGCAGTTAATAATCATTGACACCTCATAAAATATAGGCTACAATACTTAAGACTACAACGTAACTGCAGTACAGCAGTTAGTACAAAAACTAAAATATTTTACTATCTAATAACCGGGAACGAATACTAATAGTTTTATTAATTATAGCCTGTTAATGACAGCACCTGCATAATACATGGAAGTCTGTTTTCATAACGTTTCGTTTCCAGACAAGATTGCACAATGTGGCTTTTGATTGATGTATATCAATGTCCAGAAACAAAATTCTAAGAAACGCGCCTGCAATGCAAAACTGCACAGATGTTGGCTTGACTGCGTTAACTATAGTGTCGTCAGTACAGTAGCTATAGCAGGCTGATTGATGTTGACAGTAAGGTCTGTATCACCTAAACATTTGAATAGCATAAAAAATGCATCACTAAAGCATACTGGCTAATGAATGCCATTTAAATTAAATTAAACTGTACATAAGTGTTCAGACCTTGTTATAAACGATCTAAATGATCAGCTTTATAGGAACTATACTTGATTTGTGGCGTAGTAACATGCAACAGTAAAAGGAGTGGTGGGGGGGTACGTTAATGTTTCATGATAACCGCACCTCTCGTGACCATTTTCTTTCGCTAAAAATACTAATTTAAACATTAATTTTCACAAATAAAATGTTGGCAACCGTTTTATAAGCGCATTAACACATGACAGACTGCGTTGCCAGGGAATAACTGCACACCTCCGCAGTGAAAGCCTTTCTACACTGCTGAGGTGTGCGGTTATTCCCTGGCAACACACAGTCTGTGGTGTGTTAATGCTTACATCATGTAAAAGAATAAACTAAACATGGCTCACCGCTGGTCATCAATTTCAGATTCACTTTCCATCATGGACCACCATGTAACTCCCATTGTTTGTTATTACTGTCTGGATCTTTTCCTTTGGTGTATGGCCCACTCTTGCATATATTTGTCCACACATGCCTTAATAGACTGTGCAGTGTGTGGGGGAGCTACTTGTTCAAGGGCCAACAATATGTGTACAGGTTTTCTATGTTCAACACATGTAACATGCGCTTATAGCAAGAAATGAGGCTGTCAGTCCTTTTTTTGTCAAGGCCAATGGATACTCTTCAGGCAGCAGCCAGTCTCTCTTTGAATTTTTGTCTTTCATGTTCATACTGTGTTTTAATCAAATTGCTCATTTTAGTTTTTTTGGAACTGTTAGTCTCCTATCTACTATCTCCATCATTAGCACAAAGTCCTGGTGTTCAATTGTGGTTAGGGTTAAGTGTCAAACCTGTGTGTCCAATCCGTCTAGCTAGCTATGGCCTGCTCCTTTGTCTCTTGTTCCTTCGATTCAGTTTTGTACTTTGAAGAACTTAGGAAAGCTGTAAAGATGGCCTGCTGCTGGGTTGCACTAGCAGCACTAGCTTGATTTCCACTTGACTCATGGTCATCTTTGTCATTAGATGTCTTCTGTATCTGTGAGGGTGAATGAATGGGGAATCAAGTTGTGATTTTCTTTCTTTCTTGCCCTCTCCTCAGATCTCTCCCTCTGTCTCTGTCTCTCTCACACACACACACACACACACACACACACACACACACACACACACACACACACACACACACACACACACACACACACACACCCTTTGTACAGTCATATACAACACCACAACATCTGCAATAATAGTACACATTTGATTCAATTTGAGGACATTGAATATTTACACACATTAATTCAGCGAGACAATCGTATAATCAATACAGTTCAGAGGTGGTTTCCTTTAGCATCCATTTTGCTCCAAATTTAGCGGAAACACGTGGTTTATGTGCTAAAATAACCTTAGGGTGTATGCTTACCTTCGCATGTATTTCTGGATGAGTCGTCTGTAAACGTCGCTTCAAGTTGGTGGTTTTTTTCCCAGCGATTTTTGCTCCACACGGTTTACAGGCGGTCTTGTTGTCCTTGTCATATGAGAAGTGTGACCAGATGTCAATTCTTCGTTTTTGTCCTAGACCTGGCTCTGACATGTCATTGCCCTCGGACCGGGTGCACTGCAAAACGTTAGCGTTTTGCTAACGAGCAAAATCAACTAATCAGCCAAAGCTGTGTAACTAAGACCGTGCAAATCAACACAACTAAATATAACGTAAACAATCTGTTGTGAAAACATTCTCAAAACTGTGTAAAGTTCTGCAAACTCGTCTTTGCTCTCCTCCTGTGTAACTGCTGCTTTGGTTGTTTAGCTGTTACGCCTACATTTGCAGCGGCTTTTTAAAATGGTTCACACTGATTGGATTTCTTCCCAACTTGTCCCACAAAAAGAGTAGTTACGATTGGATCTCTTCTCCATTCGTCCCTCCCTAATATTTTTGTCTCATTTTTATTTGTTGACTAAAATGTCAGTTATATTTTGTCACATTTTTAGTCATCGTATGACTTTTTATTTAGTTTTCGTCTGTGAAAAAGTTTTGTTGATGAATATCTTTCGTCATTTTCTTCGTCAACAGAAGTTATACTGCTTACCTAATAGTCTTTAAAAATACTGATCATATTTTAAAACAATGTAACCGTTATTTATAAAAAATGTATATACTCATTCAACTACTGCATAGTACAATAAAATGTATAATTACACAAATTATAGTACTGCTCTTCAGCCTTTCGGAGAACAACCTGGCTTCTGCTACAGCCAAATATTTCAAACGCATCAGTCTACAGCACTTACTGTTCAAAGGCCACTTCTGATAAATCTTCTAACAGGGTCACACTATTTTCTGACAATTCTGAGCTGATGGTACTACTGAATGTCTTCCAATTATGAAGGGAATTAAGTATGATATGTGTCCTTCATCTGCTGGAGAAAGTTTTCTTGGCTGACCACTTCATATATGGTCCTCAATGTTGCCAATTTCTTTGTGCACCTAAAAAAGATTTTGGACAGCTCATCTGAAAACCCATGTCTGCCTTAAAATGTTTGCCTGGGAGAGACTTTGCTGATGTAGTATAACTCATACCTGCAAACTTTTCGCTTTTCGGCGATAATCGCAGTTTTCTTGGTCAATTGAGTCATTTACGTGAATCGCTTAGAACCGGAGAGTTTTTTTGCGGGGGTGGGGGGGGGGCAATCGGAATCTTAGCACTTGCATCAGAATCGCCATTGGATATATATGGAATGACTGGATAAGACACCTGGCTACCACGCGAGTCTGATGGAAACTCGTAACGTGAAGGAATCTTATGTGAAATTCGAAGTCAAGCTTTTTTGGAGCAAAAACAACAGCTATTTGTTTGCTTGATTCAATTAACGTTAGCTACCACTTTTTTTATGCTGCGCTCATGACATGGCGCTTGTTACTGAAAGAACAAGCATAAAAAGAGAGCAGGTCGCGCACTCTCTCTGTATTGCCTTGCAGTTGTACTAAAATTGCCCAATCCTTTCTGAAAGTGTTCCGCACATTCATCTGACATAAACCACATTTTCAGTAAACAAAACAAAAAAATATCCAGTGATTAAATGTTTTCTGTATTGACACAAATGTTGTGCGCTGGGATAATGACACACAACGCGTGCCCAGTGTTGCCAACTATTTTCAATGGAAAGTAGCTAAAGCCTGCTCAAAAAGTCTCCAAATGTCGCTAGATGACGTCATACGCTAATTACCATATTTGTGATGTCATCACGTCCACTGAAATAAGATTCTGCACACAACAGAAACAGGAATGAACAGCTGTTTAAAAATCTCTTGTGATTAAGTGCATGAAAATAATAAACGGTCAAATTAAACTCTTTAAATTTAAAACAAAAGGCAGCATTCAATAAAGATTACTAATAGGTTCTTGACAATGCTGTTTCCCCTGCTCACCTCTCTCTCTGTCAGTTGTTGCACTGAATAGACTAGACGGAGAGAGAGATGTGCCTCCGAGTCCGGGCAGGAAAGCCAATGCAGAACGTAAATTATTATGCAGTGATTTATTTTAGACAAAGAACACGTTACATTTGACATTTTGAGCGGGATCAGCCAGTCGCATGCGCAATACATTTTCAGTCTGGTCAGGGAGGGTTTACCGTCTCCTCTGAATGGCTGCAGCTGGGAGGAACTGTTGCGTGGACTGGGCCGCCTGTGAGTGCTTTCAGATGGGGTCGGGGCTCACCACAACACCCGCTGCTTGTTGAGAAGAGTGAGATCAAGTCTCCAAAAGTCGCCAATAACACCACAAAAAGTTGCTAAGTTAGTCGCTAGTCGCTTTTTAAAGTCGCTAAAGAGGTCTGAAAAGTTGCTAAATCTAGCGACAAAGTCGCTAAGTTGGCAACGCTGCGCTTGCCGTGTGTGTCAGGTATGTCCGATTTGCGAACTAATGACTAATTTGAACCAATTCATATAATGAATGGTTAAAACCATAGATATCCATAATATAGGTATGGTTAAAACAACTGATCTGTCCAACATCTGTCTCTTCAAAACAAGATCTGAATCGGTGTATAACAAATCGATAACACTAAATTAGTTAACAAAAATGTAGTTATTCATAAACTACACTTCTTAATCTTTATACATAAATAGCATTTATTAATCTTTGTTAATGTTAATTTCACTATTTACTAGTAGTGGCCTAATTACAAGCAAAAGTTGTATTTGTTAACATTAGTTAGCCTAATGCACTGTGAACTAATATGAACAAACAACGAACAGCTGTATCTTTATTAACAAAGATGAATAAATACTGTAACAAATGTTTTGCTCATCTACCCTGGAAATCCAGAGTTCTCGCGAGAGCACAATTTGAATTTGCTCAGCAAGTTACTCTGGCACTGAGTAATTCTGCTCATTAACTATGCCCTTGTAGCCGAGCTGCACCAATCACATCGGTGTATCGGATATAGGCGTGCCAGAGGCGTGTTAAACAGATGACGACAGCGCTGCGACCTCAAAGTCATTAGTAAACATTGTAAGCTCGCTATGGATGAACACCAGTTGTTTAAAATGGCTTTGGCCATTACAATGAAAGAGTTACACTTGGCTTTTTGTCTAAAAGAGGAACAGAAGACGGCGCTCAAATTGTTAATTTTTAAAAAGGACGTTTTTGCTGTTTTGCCGACTTGCTACGGCAAGAGTTTTATCTACCAGTTAGTTCTGCCATAGGGGCTTAGCGAAAAACCACTGGTGATAGGTCGTAGTGTTATCCAATTGCGTACAGTGAGATTTTCAAATGCATGGTTGGTTCCGCCCCTCGAGTTGGGTCATTTTCATTACTCGAAGCCAGACCCATATATCCTCCGGATTTGGGTCTGGATTTTTCCAGGCTATTGCTCATCATGGTTCATACTGTTTTTTTTCTCCTTTGCCAATCCTATGATAATTATATACAGTAGAGTGTTCATCCAGAACAACATGACCATGGTAACTATGTAACCACACCCTAGCAACCGTTTAAAGCTACCTATCATCCATTTTGCAACATACAGAAGTCATATTGCAGGTCCACAACATCATAAAGACATGGTTGTCATTGTCACCCCTCCCCCACCCACTGTCATTTTTTTTACTCTGAGGAGTTTGCAGGTCTGATAACTACTGTGTCTTGTTGCACTGCTCTGTCTTGCCGTGGCGTGTATGAATTTTGATAGTTAACCGTCTTCAGCAATGTCAAAAAAAATTTTTGCTCCTACTCAGCTGTTTCTATTTCAGTTAACGGTTGTGTTTCAACCTAGATATTGGATTGATGATCATTAGCACCTGTTTGATATAATTGTTTTATTGTACACCTGACAGTATGGCTACAAAATCTGACTTTGTGCAAGTGTACCTAGATGAATTGACGCTGTTTTGAAGACAAAGGATGGTCACACAAAATATCGATTTGATTTAGATTTTTATTCTGTTCACTCACTTTACATTTTGTTAATTTACAATTATAAACTAGTAACATGTCTATTTTCGAAAGCATTCTTTACAGCACTTTCTTACACCTGACTAAAACCTTTGCACTGTACTGTATGTTAGGTCTAAGTTCTATTTTGCTTTTAGGGTTGGTTACCCTGTCAGAAAACACTTATCACAATTGCTTTCTTAGTAATGGAAAAAGAAATAAAACAATCTTTGTAATATTGTTTGTTTCTCAAGGTTTGCCAGATGTTACCTGGAGGTTTGTCAGTTCTTGGTGTCTTTCTTGTCACCGTACCTGAGCTGTCCAAAGAAGCTGAAAGTACATTGAGACAGGTAAGAAACAAACAAAAGTGGTCAAAATGTTATGTTATGCTCCTGTAAATAGTTCCAACTTACAAATGTTGCAAAGGTTTTGTAACACTTTTTAGACCATTCTTAATTTCTCCTTGAAAAGAAATCTAAGGCCCAGAACAGTTGATTTACTGGTTTACAGTGGTGGGCCGTCAGGGCCTGCAAAGCCTTCTCTGCAGGCCCAAAGATAGTCAGAATATATTTTTAACATATATTATTATTGAATATATTTTTTCATTAACACTATATACATGTTTTACAAAGTTCATGTTAATTATTCTATAAGGTATTTTCATTGCTACATTACGCTCTTTTCAGTTGCTTTGCTTTTAGCGCAGCTCATATAAATGAAAGCTTTTATCCAATAAGATTTTTTCATCTGTGTTGTCTCCGGGTAGACCGGGGCGCAGATGGCTCAGTGGGTAGGGAGTCAGACTTGTAGTCAGAAGGTTGCCAGTTCAATTCCCGACTGAGCCAAATGTCGTTGTGTCCTTGGGCAAGACACTTTACCCTAATTGCTCCCAGGTCGTTGCTGTAAATAAGAAACTGTTCAACTTACCTGGTTAAATAAAGGTTAAATAAATAAAATAAATAAATTCAGAATTCCGAGTGAATACCGTCTGCTGTTAAAGCCCATCAGGACCATGTTGTTGATTGTCATATTTTTAACCAATCAGATTTCGACTTTACCATGTTGGGTGTGTTCTTTAACCAACTAAAGCGGTTCTGCAGGCCTTACGTCAGCATCGTTTCTGTTGCTGTGGCAGTTCAATAAAGTTCAACAAAAAAATTAAAAAGAAAAAGTTTGCCATCCGAACAAGAACTAGCTTAGCTCTCCCGTATCCGATTTCTTTAAACTTTCAATTTTTAGATTGTTAGATTTTTTACTTTTAGCAGAATGGCAGATGGAGGTGAAGAAGTAGCTTTGGTGGTGAATATAGGACTGGGCAGGATCGACTCTCAGCACTGGGCAAGATCTTTTATTGGAACTTAACGCAAAGATGTCCTGTACATAGAAGTCTTTTTAAAAGAGAAAACAGCTTTGGTGAGTTTGATGGATTTTTATATATTTTTACTAGCAGGGCCTTAGGGATGGGCCGATACCAAAACCAGTACTTGGTATCGGGCCCGATACTGGGCATAAGTACTCGTATTCCTACTTGTGAAAAAGGCCCGATACTCGTCGATACGTCCTCCACATTTAAGAGCGTTATGCTGGCGTTATGCAAGCGTTGCGCTTTACAAATTAGCCATAGATGGCCATAGTTGTAAATCTGATGCACGTAAACATTTCAATGGAAATGTTCAGCCCTATGCATATATTTCATATTGATGATAACGACAGTCTACTTTGTCATTCAGAGACCATGCTTATAAAGCTGTAAAACTATCTTTATTGCTATTTAAAAAAGAAAGAAAAGTGATTTAAATGCGCCTAAAATGCATATTCATTCCAAAGACTGAGCCACCGTTAGCTATTGAAAAAAACTATTTTCCTCAGCAGTTGTCCAGTAGAGTTCAAATGGCGAAATGCGATATCGTTTTTCTCATTGTTATTTTCATGTAGCCTAATATTTTTAAAATTATAGGTTAAAAATATTAGAATCCTCAAGGAAATGCGCAAATTTAAGTACAGGAGCGAACGAAGGAAGCAAGTTATTAGGCTATTTGGTGCATACTATAACTGTAGAAAACGGCATGAGGAACGCCCCGGACCTAGCCTTTGAAAGCCACCTTCAGGGAGGAAAGACAAATGTCGGTAGTTTGCAAAATGTCTGGGTGAACAAAATAGTGGTATTTCTGAGTTCTGACATACTAACGTTAAGAAATATAACTTAAAGGAAATACGATGTAGACTATTTATACTTTGTATAATATATACAAAAGCTCTAGAATGTCATTGTGAGGATATTATAATGCGTTTTAATTTCGGGAAGATATTGAAGGCCTAGGTGTAAAATGCACGGCCCGCCACTGCTGGTTTATGGCTTCACTTTTTCAGGTGAACTTAATTGCAGTGTTTACTTCTATTCTGAAATAACCTTCTAGTCTGTCAGACTGTGATGGATGATCTGCCTGATTTTAATAACTTAGGCTCCTCTAAGCAGAGGACATGAAAATTTGTATAATTAAAGTGTAACATTCGCCAAAATGCAACCTAATGTCTTTTTTTATGTACCCGAGTCAAACTTTTATTTAAAATCAGTATTAGGATGGAAAAGCCACTTAACATTTTCTGTATTTTTGGTTTCTGTCAAATCGCCTTTTGAATTGGAGTGATAGGGGCACTAATTATGATCAAAATTTATTTTTAGTAAACTCTGTGCACACAAACAATGTTCTCAATGCTCGAGTTCATGTGTACAGCCACTGGTGATACTTCGAGCAAAGTTTCATGTGTCGAGCCTTCTTAGCATCAAAATCGCTATTTTTAAACACTATCATATTAGTGCCCCTATCACTCCCATTCTAAGGTGATTTGAACGAAACCAAAAAAATACGGAAAGTCTTAAAAGTCGCGTTTCCGTCCTAATTATGCTTTTAAATGAAAGTTTGTCTCTGGTACGAAAAAAAACGACCTTAGGTTGCATTTTGGCAAAGGTTACGCTTTAACTTTCACAAAACACTTCAGAACTTCCAGTTCTGGCCTATTTCAATTGTCAGTAACAATTTCAAGACATGAAAGTTAAATCCAAAATTTCAAGTCAAAGCAAGATCTGGAAGACCAAGGAAATATTATATATCTATCCATCCATCCATCCATCCATTTTCTTCCGCTTATCCGGGATCGGGTCGTAGGGCAGCAGCTCCAGCAGTGGACCCCAAACGTCCTATTCCAGAGCCACATTAACCAGCTCCGACTGGGGGATCCCGAGGCGTTCCCAGGCCAGCTTGGAGATATAATCCCGCCACCTAGTCCTGGGTCTTCCCCGAGGCCTCCTCCCAGCTGGACGTGCCTGGAAATATTATATAGATTTGTTTAAATATTAGTCAGTACTTCACAACAGATCCCACAGTTCAATGCAAAGGACCTTCAGAACAGTTTAGCTAACACAAAAGTAGTTAGACACAGGTCCACAGTACAGCATAATTCACACTTTAAAGATCTGCATGATAGAAAATAATATCTTCTGAAAACTCTCTAACCTCATGTAAATTATGCAAAAGTAAAACTCAACAAGCCAGATTTTTTTTTGGAACAATGTGCTTTGGACTTAACGTTAATGTTAATGTTTGGCATGGTGTTATGTTCTTGAAATGCATCACCCAAACGTATCCTTTTTTGGTTGTGGCCAAACAGTACAATTTTAATTTCATCAAAACACATTGTTCCAAATAATTTCTACAATGAAAATCTGTTCTCAATCTGCCTACCTGGTTAAATAAATGTGAAATAAAAACAAATAGAAGACAACCCCAAAATTCGGTTATGCTTTGGTTTCTTTTTTATAACCAGGCAGGTCGATGGAGAACAGATTTTGATTTGCAATGATGACCTGGCCAATGTAAAGCAAAAGGTGCCAGACAACATAAAGTTACACATGAAATTACACAAAACTATAAAATGCAGCATACTTAAAATATACAGTAGGAATTATATGTACAGTTTGTGCAAATGAGGTCTCAGCTAGAGAGGTAGATCAGTCCGAATGCTAAGTGACAGCATAAAAACAGCAACACGTACATTGGATTCTTGTCTAATTTTAAGCTAGACTGCTTAAAAAATTAGCTCCCTGAATAAAAAGTACATAACTTATGTTTTCTGCCAAAATCAGTATGTTGTAGGTGGTGTATTGGATTTGTATTTTACCCTTTATGCAGAAGTTTGCAAGTTCAAAATCCTTATAGGGATATTGTTTTTTTGGACAGAGACTGCCATTAAACAAATGTAATTGTATTATTATAAGGGTCAATATCACTGTAGGGTGCCTTTTACCCCCACAATACTCACCAATTTTGATTTTAATTTACCATTCGCTTTATGTTATGTCAAATAGGGGCGCAGATGGCTCAGTGGGTAGGGAGTCAGACTTGTAGTCCGAAGGTTGCCAGTTCGATTCCCGACAGAGCCAAATGTTGTTGTGTCCTTGGGCAAGACACTTTACCCTAATTGCTCCCAGGTCGTTGCTGTAAATAAGAAATTGTTCTTAGTCAACTTACCTGGTTAAATAAAGGTTAAAAAAAAAAAAAAAAAAAAAAAAAAAAAAAAAAAAAAAAAAAAAAAAAAAAAAAAAAAAATAGTAGACACTCAAGTACTATAATAAATATATTATCTGAGCTTCCACACATTTTTTTAGATAATTATGGGCGGAAACAAATGGCTCAAAAAGCAAGAAATTTGGAAAGGAATCAGCTAGGAGAACATCTAGCAACAAATTAAGTTAATTGATATCAGATCTGTAACATGATTAGCTACAAAAGGGATGTCTTAGAGAAGCAGAGTCTCTCAGAATTAAAGATGGTCAGAGGCTCTCCAATCTGTGAGTGTGTAAAAATATTGTGAAATACTTGAAAAACAATGTACCTCAACATAAAATTGCAAAGGCTTTGCAAATCTCATCATCTACATTGCATAACATCATCAAAAGATTCAGTGAAACTGGAGAAATCACTGTTCGTAAGGGACAAGGTCGAAGACGTTTATTGGAAGCCCATGGTCTTTGGGCCCTTAGATGAAACTGCATCACTCATCAGCATGATTGTGTCAATGACATTATTAAATGGGCCCAGGAAATACTTCCAGAAAACCACTGACAGTAAACACAATTTGGCGTGCTATCTGCAGATGCGAACTAAAGCTCTATCATCCCAAAATGAAGCCATATGTGAACATGGTCCAGAAGCGCCGTTGTGTCCATTTTTAAAATGGCCAATTTCAAAGTGGAAAGGTGTTCTATGGTCCGACAAGTTCAAATTTGACATTCTTGTTGGAAAACACGGACACCGTGTCCTCTGGACTAAAGAGGAGGGAAACCTTCCATCGTGTTATCAGCGTTCAGTTCAAAAGCCAGCATCTCTGATGGTATGGGGGTACATAAGTGCATACAGTATGGGCAGCTTGCCTGTTTTGGAAAGCACTATGAATGCTGAAAGGTATAGATGTGTTAGAGAAACATATGCTCGACTCCAGACGATATCTATTGCAGGGAAGGCCTTGTGTATTTCAGCAGGACAATGCAAAACCATATACTGCACCTATTACAATAGCATGGCTTTGTTGTAGAAGACTCTGGGTGCTGAATTGGCCTGCCTGCAGTCCTGGGCCCGTATTTATCAAGCTTCTCAAAGTGCCATTTTAGTCTTAAGTGCTGAGAATTGACAAAATTTACTCCTACTCTCAAATTTAAGTGTAAAAGCAAGTTATCAAATTTCTCAAAGCTAAGAATCCCTCTTACTCTCCCGGCTATTTAAGACCGCTCGAGAGGTCTCTCAAGTGGTTAAGAGTTGCCAGTAGGGGCTTGTGATGGCGTAGACAGAGACGTGCACAAATCTTTTAGGAGAGGAAGAATGTTTTTTTAATTGTTTGATGCCGCTTAATTAATTAAAAACTGTATTGTTTGGACAGAGCAGGCATCATCTTCGTCAGCGACTGAGTGAGGAACGTCATTTCCCCAGTGACATTTATGTAGCAATTTATTTTCAGATGAATTAAAGGTGGTGATTATGCTTCGTTTGCAATGCAATGCAGATGATTTGGCGGATCACAACCATCAATAAGCCGAAGTGTAATGGAAACAATTATTCCACTTACAGCTCAACACATTGTCACGCGTTTCACTGACTTTCCAACAACACCCCGCATAATCCAACAGAAGCAAACACAATTCATGCAAATAGCCGGCTGCCCAAGAGTAGTAGGCGCAATGGATAGGTCTCATAAAGATCATTGCTCCCAGCGTCAACGAGAATGTTTATATGAATAAGAAGAGGTACCACAGCATCAACGCACAAGTTCAGTTTGATGCAGACTACAACATTTTGGATGTGGTACCCAAATGGCCTGGGTCTACCCATGACGCGCGATATTGAATGAAAGTGGCCCGAAGCAGCTGTTTGAAAGGCACTTTCTGCCGCCAGAGAATACCCGCTCGTGGCTGCTCACCCCTTCCCATATGCCACTGACAGAAGCCCAAATGAACTACAACAGGTAGCTTTTTTGTAAGCTATTTATTCACAATTGTTTCATAGTTTATTAATAGAACACTGGATCCTAATATAGGCAATATGTAATATATCCCTTCACAGGGCACATCGTATCACACGAAGTGTGGTGGAGAGGGATTGGGATTGGCCAAGCGCAGATTCCACATTCTCCACTCAGAAATTCAACTATAGCAAGCAGTGTTTTTTATTCTCTCCAGTTCGGTTATCTTTTGGAATCCATGGTGGCTATGATTACATTATTAAAGCTGCATTGTGTAAGATCTGCTCCCATCTGCTGGTGAAAATGTATATGACAAGCAACGGCGTTATTATACCGGCAACGTCAACCTGGATATTCGTTTTTTCTTTCAAAACAATAGCGCTCGTTTTGATTCATTGCAATAGTCAATGTTAATTCACTACACAGCCCGTGAATTATAACCAAATGCAATTGTATTGTGTGTAAAGAAACAATAAGAGCATGTGATAGCAAAAATAATAATTTAACTTGTTTTATTAATAAAAGTAACAAATATGTTTTACACACAATTTGATTGAATATATTGTCAGTGTCTCGTGTGAAAACACGATTACATTTGAAAAACATTCACTAGAGTCTGTTTTATTCAAACAGAATACTAATTTTAGCAAAACATGAACATGGACATGCAATGAATAAACAATTATTATTGCAATGAACCACGAGCGCTATTATTTTGAAACGAAAAATCCCTGTTTGTGTTGCCAGCCGAACGTTCTTGACTACTTCATAGCTTGAGCCAGCGCTACTATTACATGTCCTCGAGAACAGGCATGATCTTACATCTTCAACAGGCTTTGAAATTTCCCGGCAGTCGTGAGTAATCTCCCCCTGGCATTCGTCACGGTGCCACTTGTGTAAAAGCGCGAATGGCCGAGCTTGAATTTCCAGGTATGTCTCTCTTTGGCTAATGTATTTTAAAGATGGAGGCGTAACATGGTGAGCGGGCACGATTGCATGTATTGTGAATGGAAGATTCTACACTTACGAAAATACTTTGATTATTAGGTGGAAGTAATTACACATGAATGAGCACATATTTGTGAAAGAACAAAGTTTTTTTTGCTAAGAATCAACTCAAAGAAATACACAGTGGAG